>JBAKBP010037478.1:0-17265 GCA_037953745.1 Lithodes maja | reverse complement strand
GGGTAGTTTAGAAATTAAAGATTTATGCCAGACTCTATCGAAGGCTTTCGATATGTCTAGTGCAATAGAAAAAGTCTCACCGAAGTCCCGAAAGGAGGATGACCAAGAGTTAGTAAGATATGAAAGAAGATCACCAGTAGAGCGACCCTTAAGGAAGCCATACTGGCGATCTGAGAGCAGATTATGAGAAGAGAAATGCTTAAGAAATTTGGAAGCAAGAATAGTTTCAAAAACTTTAGAAAGACAAGAGATAAGAGCAATTGGACGATAGTTGGAGGGTTGAGAGCGGTCACCCTTCTTTGGGACAGGTTGAATGTGAGCAAACTTCCAGCATGAAGGGAAGACGTTAGAGGATAGACAGAGACGAAAGAGTTTGCCTAGGCAGGGAGTCAGCACGGAAGCACAGTTTTTGAGAACAACAGGAGGAACACCGTCCGGACCGTACGCCTTATTAGTGTTAAGCCCAGAGAGGGTAGAAAGTACATCTTTAGAAGAGATTAGGATATTAGGCATAAGTAAGAGAGAGGAGGGCGGAGAGGGAGGAATAGCACCGGAATCATCCAAGGTGGAGTTTCTAGCAAAAGTTTGAGCGAAGAGTTTAGCTTTGTCAGAGGAAGAAGTGATGGTTGTGCCATCAGAGTGGGAAAGGGGAGGGAAAGACGAGGAAGAGAAATTGTTGGAGAGGTTTTTGGCTAGATGTCAGAAAGCTTGGGAAGAGCTAGAGTTGGATAGTTCAGTGCATTTATTATTGATGAAAGAGTGTTTGGCAAGTCGAAGAACAGATTTGGCTTGATTCCGGGCAGAAACATATGAAGAATGAGAGTCTTGAGTTTTAAGGCGTCGGTACCGTTTGAATGCTTCCTCCTTATTGCGGACAGCAGTAGAACAGGCGTGAGTAAACCAAGATTTTTTAGCATTAGTCTGAGAGAAAGAGAATGGAATGTATGCTTCCATGCCCGATAGGATTACCTCGGTAATGCGTTCAGCACTCTCCGAGGGTCCTCGGCCATGGAAGCAGAAATCATTCCATGGGAAATCAAAGAAGTACTATACAAAGAAGTATATATATATATATATATATATATATCTTCTGCTCTCACTTGGAAGGACCATATTACCAGTCTTGCTAAGGCAGCCTCCCAGAAGCTGGGTGTGCTCAACCGCCTCAAGGGGTTCTTTACCCCTGTACAGCTTCTTGTTCTGTACAGGGGCACAGTATTGAGTACCGTATACATTCACATGTGTGGGGAGGATCCTCTCACCCCGCACTCCTAGACAAAATAGAAAGGAAAGCCTTTCGTATCATTAACTCCCGTCCACTCACCGACTCTGCAATCTCACTCTCTCTTCGCCGCAATGTTGCATCTCTCGCTATTCTATCGCTACTACAATAATCAGTGTTCCTCAGAGGTCTCCCGTTGTATACCACTTCTACTACGTAGGGTACGTAGTACCCGTCTTGCAACACAATCCCACCCATGCTCTGTGCAGCTCTCCAACTCAAGAGTGAAACGATACCGTACTCCCAATCTTTCTTCTATTTAGCAGCCGAGCTCTGGAACTCTCTCCCCGAATCCATATATCCCTCATCCTATGACTTAAATTGCTTCAAACTCTGTGTGTCCCAGACATTTTGGCTCGAACATTCTTTGATTATGGCCCTGTCACACTTTCAACTCTGGAGGAGGCACTCGTCACAGGCAGTTTTGCCTTTTGTCTCCCTAAAAAAAAAAAAAAAGACACTCAACTCAGTCCCAATTATACCAGCACTTCATTGACAATGCTTCATTTAGCTTAAAGATTATAGATCAATTGAAGAAGCTATACGCGAAACGTCACTAAAGTACGGTACCGGTACGATAGCCTATACTCCTCAAATTATGTGTGCATGCATTCTATCAAGCCTGAACAGGCCTAATGGAATGGATACAAAATATAGTATTCCGGTTACTTGATCACCTCCTATAGTTCATTCATTCTAGTTTGGGCAGACATCGTAACCTCTAACCTCTGTAACTCAAAAAGGACTAGAGCAAATGAGCTGTCAATTTATACACATATTCGGTATTCCCTAGCCAAGTCTTCCTGTTTGGTAGACATATTAGCTTGAATACTCTAGTCCTTTTTGAGTTATGAGAGGTTAGGGGTTACGATTTCTGCCCAACCTAGATTGAACGGACTAAACTGTTAGATTCGAAACTGCATAATAAATCGTAGGTGTATGCATATTTCTTTAACTGTCTTGATAGCGTAATGCATAAGTGCGCGGAATTTCGATGTGAATAGGCCTATCCTAGGTTCCAGTCCTTGGAGTGCCGCATGTATTTGTTGATTTCATTAATCGAGTTTGTTTAGAGGTGAAGTTGGTTGGTGGAAAAAAAACATAATAAATTATCACTACGGCAGGAAGCAAGAAACATCATCGGGTCGACCGGATTTGGGAACCAGACGGGCCCTGCGGTGGTGGTGGGGGCCAACTACGACAGCGAGGGGGGCGCCGGTGACAAGGGAGGGCTGGCGGGGGTGCTGGAGGTGGCTAGACTCATCATGAAAGCCACGGGAGGCAGACCGAGGTTCCCCCTGGTGTTCGTTGCCTTTGATATGGGCAGTGAAAAGTGTATGGTAGGTTGGATTGTATTTTTGTATGCTAGATCGAAATATAAAGTTTATGTTAAGTTGGATTATATTTATGTAAGGTAGGCTGAACAATTTAGTGTATGGTAGGTTGGATTGTTTTTTGTATTTTTTGCTAACTTGAATTTTATCGGCTTTGATATGGGCAGTGGAAAGTGTATGGTATTGAAAAATGTAGGCCTACCACATCCGCACTACAATAGTTTGTCTGTGATTAGTATAAGTAACACCCCGTTCTTAACATTAATCATCAATTACAAACCCTATGCACTTGAATAAACTAATGAAAGCATATGGTCCTCTCGGGATTCGAACTCGGGACACCACATTTTTCCTTAATTTTACTAAAACCATCAAACCTCAATTTCATAACTAGGCTATGTATAATTATTTTATATTTACTGTATACATGTCATTAAATTACGTAATAGTTATTCAAATTTGAGTTACCTATATTAGCACCTATCTAACCTTCCAGTCCTCTGGTGGTCGGATACCCGGAGGTTGGGTATTCGTACAAGACTGGCTGCTACCCCGTCTCCACCACCGCTCTCTCACACTGGAGGCCGCCATTATCCTAGGGCCACTCATCTACACTGACACCTCCAATGATATCACCACAACCCTACCAGAACGACTGAGAGAGGTAAAGTGCAGGTGTTATAGTCCGTTCATTCTAGGTTAGGCAGAAATCGTAATTTCTAACCTCTAACTCGAAAAGGGCTAGAGCAAATGAGCTGTCACACACCGCTCTCTCACACTGGAGGCCGCCTTAATCCTAGGGCCACTCATCTACACTGACACCTCCACTGATATCACCACAACCCTACCCGAACGACTGAGGGAGGTAAGGTGCAGGTGTTAGCTATATGTGCAGTCATTAGTTATATGTAGTCGTGTCGTGTTCCATAATTCCTTAACCAAATTATCAAGATGAGCAGCCCATGACCTTTCACTCTTTTACTTCCTCTTTCCATTCTAGACTTCTCTTCTCTTCACTCACCTTTAGTGACGGAAACAAATAAACATATTAAACAATATAGAGGAGTTATCCACTTAAAAGAATGGGGACGAGCATGTACGAGATGGGAAGGGGAGGATAGCCTATCACAAAGAAGAAAGACACCCAGCACAGGCTTGTAGGCTACAGATATGGAAAATGAAGGTGACGATACCGTACTTTTTTCGAGTGCTTACTACAAGGTTCGGTAAAAATTGAAGACCCCGGACAGCCTTTTTACTAGTTATATAACCTAGTGAACATTTGGTTCAACCAGTGGGGTGGCAGCCTCGACCCATAATACTAGGATAGGTTAGGTACCCGGTAAGGTTGTTAGGTTAGGGTAATGTTAACCCCATTCTTACCGGGTTTTCTTAAGGCTGTTCGTGGTCTCTTCAATTTTTACCCAATGTTCATATAGCCTAAGCCTAAACACATTTCCGCTGGTCGGGGCATATGTAACAACTAAGTATGGGGCATTACAAACGTACAAAACACAAATATATTGAGGGGCCTCATTTTAATCCAAATGATAACATTATCCAAAACAAATTTTGCCAAGAGTTGTGTTATCGGGCGTATCACCTACCTCTGGCCAGGTATATCCTAGTGTTCACTAGGCTATACTCCTTTGAAAGGACATTAGCCTAACCTAACAACCTTACCTAACCTATCTTAGTATTATGCGTGGGGGCTGCCACCCCGACACCCCCGCTGTTTGACATCAACTCACGTGTTTACACGACGTACACAACACGTCTCATTCCCAAATGTTCACCACACAATGGGCTGTGGAACCAAAACTGTACTTCTACCCGTTTCATGTAGACCTCCTAGGCCGGGGTCCCTATCCTTCCTTTCCAACCGTTCCCTTATAATATAGCCTATTATTATGAACAAGTGCCAATATAAAAGACGTTCCGTGAAGAAAAGCACGGGCACATTGGAAAGCTCGTCAAATTTTAATCCTACAGAAATAGCATAGCATAGGCATATATAAAACTTGAAGAAATAATGAGAGAATACATAAAGTAACAATACATGCAATCAATGGCTGTGGCCTGTGGCTGTACCAAATTCCAATAGTAGGCCTACCGTACCTATTATTGTGAACGCGAACGAAAATAGGCTAACCGAAAACATTCAACAGAAAAAACATACGACACACAGAAAGGGCAAAAACTAGCATGCATGTTCATCTTAATATATGATAACCAGGAAATCACAACACATTACTTTACCTAGGCTATACCTAACAGGAAGATGGTTGGTTGTCCGAGTGGCTAAGAGGTAGTCCAGAGACCACGAGATTCCAAGGCTACAGCTGCAGCTTCCAGTCCATCCAACTGGTGTATAGGCCTAGTTCGATTGTTTGGCTGCCACAATTAGCCCTAGCCTAATACATAGATACCGCGTTACACTATTAATTTCACCGAACTGCCTACGTTACGTCACTCTCTTACTGATGTACAAAATCCTATAACATGGGTTGTTGTTGTTGTTGATGTGTTGGAGGGAAGGTATTATAACATGGGTAACAACGTAACTTGCACGTCGAGGATGCACCCTGTCTATGAGACGACTGACAGGCAGTGTTACCAAATCTAGCTCACACATTGCGCTATATTTGTTTTTAAAAATTGCTAAATAGTAGAAAATCCAAAATATCGCAAGGAAAAACAGTAAAGTATATATCGACTATCTTTGGCTCAGTCCTATAGCTAGAATTAATGTTCACTAGATGTCAATAATTATCAATGCTATTCAGAGGATGGATGAATATTTCTAGATAGAACGCAAAAATAGCTACATTAACAACTGCTAGTATTGCCGTATTGCGTTTGTGACTTGTGGGGTCTCCCCTGTTTTGGAATTTAGTGTTAACTGGCATACCGCACTCTTAATCCTAAACTAACTTAACTTTATCTAATCTATACAGTATATTAATTATGTAGAACTGAAGGGGGAAAAACACGCAGTATACGTGCCGAGTGTCCCAGAATCAACAGCTGAGCACCACGTCGTTGCCAGATGTAAGAACTGTTCGTACTATGACCATAGCAGACCCTTTACATCTTAATCCTCGAATGGAGAAAGAAAAAAAAGAGAAACGAAATAGAAAAAGACAATCAGAAGAATGAAGGAACCACAATGCGGCCTTCTTCTTCGCCAACGAAGTAAATAAAACTCTCCTTAGTGAGTCCGTTCTCCCCTACCATCATCATGGATTCGCCTACTATTGGATCCTTGACGGATAAATTTACCCAAACATTGCTGGAATATAAAATTATAATTAATCTCCAACTAAAAGAGATTTTGTCTTAGCTTAATCAAATCTTCCATGGGTAGTATATCTCGTTTCTCTCAACATTAATATTATTATTTTAATTTCATGGTAGGCCTATCCATCATTTTTGTTTTTGTGCTCACTGCGGTTCCTTCAAAAGTCAGCCCTCAGAGTTACTCGCGCAACATTTCCTTATCATTTTAAAACAGCCAAGCTACTGTAGGTTAGGTGTGGGAGAAGTGATCGAAAATTCGATATCAGTTATATTCTAGCCTTTTATAAACAAGCGTCTCCCTCAGTTGAAAGAGCTAGTCGGAATTGTAAATTTTGTTGGTGTATTGGAAAGAAGTGTGGTGTGCTTGTTTAGTGTAATTAACTGCAAAGGAGGTGTTTGTGAGAGCTAGCTGGATTACTCTGTGTAGGTTAGACACAAACAGACACAGTGAGGGAAGCCAGACAAATGAAACAGGAGTTCCAGCAACTCCTTATCACATGCCTATGAGGCCTCCCTTGAGTATTGCCCTGCTCTATATATTAGCCTGAAAATAACTATTAAGGGGACCCACCTTGTTTTGTTTTATCTTTCTCTCCCCCTCTCTTTGGCTTGTATCCATTCGGCCCTATTCAGCCTACTGTTTTAAGACTTTTACCCCCATCCAGGTATCAATATTTTCCTGGCGAGCGGTAGCGAGCCAGCATATATATATTTTTTTGTTTTGACAGCAAGCTAAATTTACACATTTTGTTATGGAAACATGTCTCCGACGAAGCCGGGTTTCTCGATATAATGCTGGCTCGCTCTCGCTCGCCAGGAAGATATAGACACCTGGATGGGGATAAACGTCTTAAAACAGTTGGCTGAATGGATCAAAGCCAGAGAAAGAGAAACAAAAGCATGTGACCCCCATTAATGCATCTATATATCCATAATTCATTGTACACTTAACTTCCTCGGCAGAAAGTGAGCAGCCTTCCTAGTGGAACAAGGGAGGGTAGGCCTAAATTCGTAGCCTTCTCCTCCCCCCAGCAATCCAACAGTGTTATAGAGGTCAGTACAGAAACTAACACTTTTCGGGTCACCCGGGCTTTGTTAGTGGTAAGCAGGGCGGGTTTTGTGGGGGCGCTCTATGGCCTTGGCCTTTCTCCGGACCTTGGGGCTGTTCGGCCAGGCAGCTTGAGGAACAACAACAACGTCAGTGGTAGTACAGTGGTTAGCACGGGATACACCCAAATTGAACACTACTTCAAACAAAATTATCTATTCTATAAGTTTCAATCAGGTTTCGGATGCATGTACTCGACAGACATGCAGATCACATTCGTAAAGAGGGCGGGTGCCCAACCCCGAAAAGGGTTGAAATAGGGGAGCTATCCCCCCCCCCCGCCAAAGGTGGCTTTCTAGGGCCTTTCCTAGCTGATGCTGAGAGGATTGGGTTCTAGTCATGTGGTGATGGGCTGGTCTATCAGAGTGAGAACTGAGCAATCTCTGCCATACCCATAGCTTACTCTGACTGTTCCTTTTACTTATATATTTTCTAGATCTCAAGTGACGGCGTCTCTAACGTGGATTGACCTCCCAATCTACCAAGATTGGAAGCCAAAGCGTCACATTTTTCCCTTGCCCCTCAACTTTCTCTTCATAATTGCTGAGGGACACAGGGCCCTGGGTGGGGCTTTGGTTTCCCGGGCATTTCCGCACCCTCCTCAGCTCCCCGCCATGGAGTGGCTTCGTCACCCAGGCTTTATTGTGGTCGGTGGGGAGGGTTCTGTGGGGGCGCTCGGTTATGGCCTTGGCCTTGCTCAGGGCCTTGGGGCTGTTCGGCCAGGCAGCTTGGGGAACAACAACAACATTCGTAAAGAAATGTCTAAAGGTAACTACACCGGTATGGTTCTTCTTGATCTACAAAAAGCGTTTGACACAGTAGACCATGATATCCTATGTAATAAACTACAAGCAATGGGCATTGGGTCGGTGAACTGGTTTAAATCTTATCTTAGTGGTAGAACCCAAAGAGTCAAAATTGATGATAATATATCTGATCCTATGCCAATTAACTGGGGTCCCGCAGGGAAGCATCCTTGGTCCCTTACTCTTTCTCTGTTATGTGAACGACATGGAACTGAGCGTCTCGTGTAAATTATTACTGTATGCAGACGACAGCGTGCTTCTGGTTTCAGGAAAAGCCCCAATAAGTATTGCCGCATCACTTTCCAAAGAACTAGAATCATGTACATTACATTACATTAATGAAGTCAACGCACCAGGCGACAAAGGCCATATGGCACGAAATAGGTAAAGACGGGAAGGAAGTTAACGAAATATCATCGAGAACTCGAACATGATGAAGGAAGGACATAATACGGGAGATAGAAAACGAGGGAGATTCAGAAAGAAAATCTGCAAGACATGGCGGCCGGCGGAGGAAAGCCAGAAAAGGGAAGAAACGCGCGCGGGCAACGGAAAATAAGGGGCAATCGAGGAAAAGATGGGAGACAGAAAGCTGAACGGTACAGCGCGAGCAAAGAGTCGGAGGAGAACGGGACATTAAAAACGAATGGGTAAGTCTGGTGTGGCCAATGCGGAGACGGGCCAAAGCCGTCTCCCATCGGCGATTACGGTGGGAGGGATCAGACCACCCAGAAACGGACGGTTTGACAGAACGAAGTTTATTAACGGAGAGAGCGGACCACTGAGTCTGCCACCTCGACCAAAGAAACCTGGACAAGGCAGGGAAGAAATCAGAGGCCGGGACAGCAAGTGAGGAGCGGGTACCCCGCACGGCAGCAGAACGAGCAAGGCAATCAACCCGCTCATTACCGCAAACGCCAACGTGACTGGGAACCCAGCAAAAACGAACAAGCTTTTTGCGGACGGAAAGGCGGAAAAGCCATTCCTGAATGGAAAGAACTAAAGGGTGTAGAGCAGGGGAGGACTGTAAGAGAAGTAGAGCACTGAGAGAATCAGAGAACAAAGTAAAGGACGAGGAGGGGAAGGAACACATAAAACGGAGGGCAATAAAAATAGCATAAAGTTCAGCAGTTAATATACTGGCAACGGGAGGTAAAGAATATTGATACGAGCAAGTGGGAAAAAGGACGGCAAACCCCACGCCTACCGACGTCTTGGAGCCATCAGTAAACACAGGAGTGGTTGCAGCGTGAAGAGAGAGGTGATCTAAGAAACGAGACCGAAGAACGAGGGGAGAAGTAGAGGACTTGGAACAAGGAAGGATGGAAGGGCAAACCGAAGGACGAGGGAAAAGCCAGGGGGGAAAAGAGCAAAAGCGGAAAGGGAGGACGTTAGAAACAGGGAAAGAGCACGATGCGAGCAGCGAGAGCATGCGGACAGAAAACGGAGAACCAAGACGGGGGTGAGACGAAAAAGTAGCAACGACCGAAGGGGGAAGGGAAAGATGTGAAGATGGGAATTGTTGAAGGCGAGCGTAAGAATGAAGGGACAGGAGAGCCCGACGGCGATAAAGAGAAGGGAAACCAGACTCAGCATAGAGGCTTTCAACAGGAGAGGAACGAAAAGCACCAAGGGCAAGACGAAGACCAGAGTGATGAACAGAATCAAGAGCATGGAGAACAGAATCAGAGGCTGAAGAGTAAACTTGACAGCCATAATCCAACTTAGAGAGGACAAGAACCGTATGAAGCCGAAGAAGAAGTGCTCGATCAGCACCCCAAGTGAGGTGGGACAAGGACTGAAGAAGGCGGAGGCGGAGTAAGGCAGCAACCTTGAGAGAAGAAACATGAGCGGACCAATTAAGACGAGAATCAAAAGCAAGACCCAAAAAAGTAGTAGAGGAACGATAAGGGAGGGCAGTACCATAAAGAGTAAGAGGAGGATGAGGAATAGAATGGCAACGAGTAAAGGACATCGCGCAGGATTTGGAGGTGGAAAAACGGAACCCGTGGCGGGTTGCCCATGAAGAAACAGCCAGAATAGCGGATTGGATAAAAAGACGTAAAGCAGCAATATCTGAGTCGGCTGCGTAAATCGCAAAGTCGTCGACATACAAGGAAGACCGAACCCCGACAGGAAGAGAAGACACGATACCGTTGATAGCAATGAGAAAAAGGACGGTACTCAGGACACAACCCTGAGGGACACCCTCCAACTGAGGGTAAAGACGAGACAAGTGGGAAGCGACTCTGACACGAAAGGACCGAGAAGAAAGAAAATTCTGAATAAAGACTCCTAGATTACCGTAAATGCCACAAGAACGGAGCCGACGCAAAATGTGGTACTTCCAGGTAGAATCATAGGCCTTTTCGAGATCGAAAAAAACAGCAATGACAGTTTGACGACGAGCAAAAGCCGTCCTGATATAAGAATCCAAGCGAAGGAGGGGGTCAAGCGTACTACGAGCACGTCGGAACCCGAACTGGGAAGAAGACAACAAATGGCGCGACTCAAGAATCCACATGAGACGAGCGTTAATCATACGTTCAAAGAGTTTACACAGGCAACTGGTAAGGACAATAGGGCGATAGTCCTGTGGGGAGAACCCAGACTTGCCAGGTTTAAGAAAAGGTATGGTCAGGGCAGTACTCCAAGAGGGAGGGAAAACACCAGAAGACCAAATCTTGTTATAGAGAGCTAACAAGAAGACCAGAGCTTGCGAAGAAAGATGTTTGAGCATGAGATAATGGATACCATCAGGACCCTCAGAAGTGTTCTTACAGGCACGGAGAGCGGTGCGTAACTCAGTTGAGGAAAAAGGAGCATTATAGGATTCGTCAGAGGAAAGACTAAAAGTAATTGGAGTACTTTCCGCAACGACTTTAAGCGAGTGAAACTCAGCAGAGAGGTGAGAACCACTGCTAATGGAGCTAAAGTACGAGCCCAATCGATCAGCAATTGTTTCGGAGTCTGCCACAGAAACACCATCAATGCGGAGGACTGGAGCACGGAAGGGAAGATGTTTACCAGAGATCTTACGAATACGTTTCCAAACCGAAGCGACAGGAGTGCGAGACGTAATAGAAGAAACATAGGACTCCCAACTCCGGCGTTTAGCGGCTTTGGTAGTACGACGGAAAAGAGCAGACGCACGGCGAAAGAGAAAAAATGACTCCTGAGAAGCATAGAATCATGTAGTGAATGGCTAGTGGACAATAGACTATCTCTTCACCTGGGCAAGACGGAAGCCATCTTATGTGGAATAAAACGCAAACTGAAAGACATTGTGGGCTTCTCGGTCAACTGTAATGATATTCCTATAACAACAGTGTCACAAGTTAAATATCTCGGACTAAAACTGGATGCGAATTTGTCAGGTGAAACAATTTTGGAATCTATCCTGAGTAAGTGTAGAGCACGTATAAAATACCTGTATAGACAGGTGGGATGCTTGCCCGCGGCGACCAAAAAGACCCTCTGCCAAGCGCTTGTTCAATGTCATTTTGACTATTCTGTGTCATCCTGGTACTCTGCATCATCTAAATCAGCACAGCACAAACTTCAGGTCACTCAAAATAAAATGGTTAGGTTCATGCTGAACCTAGGACCCAGATCACATGTTGGCCAGGAACAACTTCAGTCACTAGGTATGCTCAATGTCTCTGACAGGGCCAAACAAATCAGGCTCACTAATGCCTTCAAAATTGTCTATGACAGAGCTCCAGAGTATCTAAAGAGTGATTTTGTTAAAGCAAATGAGAAGAGTGGACATAATACAAGAAACAGGATGTTTAATTTTAAGGTCCCGAGAATCCAAGGACAGGGTAAGCAAACATTCTTCTTCACTGCCATCAAAGACTGGAACGACCTACCCCAGTCAGTCTGTGAAAAGAGAACACTGTATTCCTTCAGACGTAGCCTGAAGGAACACCTGAACCTGACAGCTGCGAGAAGGGAGCACCAGGCTTATGTCTACTACTAAATACGACATAAGAGATAGACAAACCAAACTGAAATTATTACTGATTACGGATTACGGATATTTACTATAGGATGTAAGGTATCTTAAAATAACCCCCTAGAAATACTTTCTCTAAAGTATCTATTTCTTTATCCTCCCCATTTCCCCAGCTAACTTAATCCCACAAGGACCCCAATGGAAATACGCCTAACGGCCTTATTGGGCTATCCTTAGTTGGAATTATGCAAAGCTGGTACATGTCATATTTGTAACATAATATGTGGACCAACTCTGTAAATTGGTAACTGAATAAATATTATTATTATTATTATTATTATTATTATAGAGTTTGGTAAACTACTAGACTTACTAACCAGGGTTCATAACCGCGCCAGGCCCAAAGATTTTCGGGATGGTTAAATTCCCTTCTCACCTAGCATATCACTACATATTGTGTATAATGCCACACACGGCGTCACACTACCTACATGCACACACACATGCAACGAGCCTATACTATAGATAGTCTAGTCAGATGTTTACTGTATCATTGAAGTTTTCGCGTATACACACGATACATTGAAACTACTAGCAACAGGGATATCTTTTACAGCATTTCAGGAGTCTTATTGTGAGCTACTGAAACAAGTGCAACACAGAATGATTCCCAATAATATTCCCTGGAGAGGCTGACAATAGAGAGTTGACCCCTTGAGGAATATCAACATTGATCAATAATTATGACATGTTTTGACAGTTTATTCTGGCTATTGTTGGACGATTGTGTTCAGTTAAAACAAAAAAATAATAATAAAAACGTGTGAGAGCTTGAACGCAAATTGAGAAAGTGTTTACCCAGTTTTTCAATACATAAGCCAATTTTCTTCCATTTACGAGGCACTTGTGGCGAACAGGTTAATATATTGTGTACCCCATTGGAAGCCAGAGTTCTTCAATAGCTAGGCTAACCATAATAAAATTATAACTCTGTATAGAAAGGGTTAATGACTCGCTCTAGGTCCACAGAATATCCTCGAGGTGACCTCCCTGGTGGAGGTGTTGCCAGTGCCCCTGAACCTTGCCCCTAGTGACCCTCCCTGCCTCCTGGCGCTGCGGGAGGCTAGACATTTCTGGGGGGCCACCATAAACAACAAACCACATGCTCTGTCAGCTGTCTTCCTTGCTAACTTGGGTAAGGCGCAGTATTACTTTACAGTAAACCCTCGCTATCTCGGACTAATTGGGGGGAGACCCAGTCCGAGATGACCGAAAATCCGAGATGTCCGAAGTCCGACTTATGTCCGACTTAAGAGAGGAAAATGTCCGAATTGGAAGAGGGAGTCCGAGCCACCAGAGAAAACGGAGACTTCCCTATCACTAACAACGTTGATTCAAGATAAATTACAGTACCTGTACAGTATCCAGCAGACATATATTATAAATATCACTTTCCTTCTCCACCTCACTGTAGCCTTAGATCTCGGAATTTGCCCTTAGATCTCGGAATTTTCCGAGATATATGACACCTGTCCGACAGACCATGTGGGCCCTCGGAGTTTTCCCCTTACATCTCGGAATTTTCCGAGATATACGGCGAACTTTCCGAGAGGCCGATGCCAGTCCGAGTAGTCCGGGTTTCCGACTTCTAGAGGTCCGAGATAGCGAGGGTTTACTGTATTATCAAATTCTTCGGTATATTGATTATGAAAATACATCATCAACTATCCAACAACCTTGATACAATCCTAGCCACAAATGCAATGCCTTTACTTTTGATAATTTTATATACATTGCTTTCCTTATAATTATTTGAAGGTATATATAATACTACCCATATTATTTTAAAGGGTAGATTTTATTATGGAAACTGTATTTGCCTGTTTCATATTGAACTCATATTTTACAGTGTTTCGATCGATTGCAGATGAGTTGCAAGGGACATACAACAATGGCAACAACCTAACAAGAAGAAGAGAGGAGAGTGTGGAGGCTGCCCAGGAGATAATTAGTGATGTCACGCAGTTCATCCTCACCTACCAACAAGATTCCATGGAAAGTAAGTCAAAGGAATACAAACAACAACAGACAAGCTAGTCCTAACGAGACAGTTTGTTTATAAGTTATAGGAAAAGTAGTAAAACAGTGTAAGAAAAACGGAATCTGCAGGTAAATGCGGGGAAGAGCAAGGTTATGGTCTTTGAAAGGGGTGCAGCCACAGCGTGAAGATTAGGTTGAACGGTCAGGCTATGGAGAATGTCAGCTCATATAAGTATTTGGGCAGTGTGTTGAGTAAAGGTGGGAGTATGGATAAAGAAGTGCGGGAGAGGGTGCAACAGGGGAAGAGGGTTGTAGGAACGCTGAAAGCAGTAACAAGAAATAGGGTAGTCAGCATGGAAATAAAGAAGTCCTTGCATGACAGTGTGGTAATCCCGACATTGACGTACGGGAGCGAAGCATGGACGTTAGTAAAAACACTCAAACCAAGAGTGAGAGGGGTGGAAATGAGATACTTGAGAAGTGCGTCCAGAGTTACATGGAGGGATAGATAACGAATGAGGAAGTACGAGAGTGGTGTGGTGTGGATGTACTGTAGATGTGCTGGAAAGTGTGAAAAGGAAAACCTTGAGATGGTTCGGCCATGTGGAACATATGGGAAGTGAGAGAATTATTAATATGAATGAACTGTTACTCCCATAAGACCTTCCCAAACTACATACAATTGTGAAACAGTAGTCTATTTGGGTCATTTTGGCCTCGTGGAAGCTGCGGGACATCAGTGCACCAAATCCATTCTCTGGAAAGGCTACTATTGCCCTGAAATACTGCCTTCTGGCATTTGGGGTGGTTCCTTACAATACTTTCATGGTTCTGTAGACTTATGTATAAGTAACTCACCCCCTATCTATCATGTCTGTGTCCGTCCATCTCGCTCTCCCTCTCTCTCGCTCTCTCTGCACGATATGTATATGTAAGTGTATAATGTCTGTATTTGCCCGATGCCTTTATCAATTTTAAGAGCTTTTGTGCCATTTACGCGTCAATTTTAAGAGTTTTCGTGCCATTTACCGCGTCAATTTTTTCCTGGCGAGCGAAAGCAAGCCTGTAATTTTACAAGAAATCGGCCTTTGGCCGGGAAATTTTTCTACTGAAAAATTTACAAATTTATACTGAAAGGGGGTTTAGAGGGGTATTTTTTAAAGCTTCATGGAAGTCTAGCTAGGAAACTCGAAAATAAATTAATAGATAAATATACTGTATAGGCCAAAAACTACCCCCTTAACAACGGCGTTACTACAATAATAACTTTCTTTGTCCCCTCAACAGTGATGCTGTGGATTGTGTTCTTGATCCTGTGTGTGGTGAACTTAGCCTTGTGTTCACCTGTACCTTCTTCTGTATCGCTAACAAGCTCAAGAAGTCCTCCTCCAGTAGTTATATGTCGAATGGGACGGTATGTTCCACTACGAGGCAGTTTGGTTAGTCTTGGATGGGCTCCCTTTATTTCTTAGTTTCCTCGCTAGACCTCCAACAAGCTTAGAAAAACCCTCCCTAGACTCCCCTTCAAGATAAATTTGTAAATTTTTCGGTAGAAAATGTTCCTCTTAATATTCGAGGCTCGCTATCGCTCGCCAGGAAAAAATTGACACCTAAATGGCACGAAAGGTCTTAAAATTTTAACAAAATGGGGCGAAATATGTTAAAATCGCCAAATTAATGGGCTGAACGTCGTATAATCTCAAAACAAATGGGGCTTAACACGAGGGAGACGTCCGGGAACCATCAGAAGGCTACTATTCTAACAATTATTATGAAGTGATGATTGTATTCCCTACCTGTTCATCTCTAACAAGGTCAAGAAGAGCAATAATCATAAAGTGTGGCGGTATGTTCGACTACAAGACAGTTTAGTTAGTCTTGGTATCATCTAAGATTGGTCTTTGTATCAGTACTATCCCAATGATTATTATGAAGTGCATGTTAGAAACAGAACTTTTATTCCGTATGTTCATTTCAAACAAATGAAAGAAGTTCAATAATCCTAAGCAAAGTTGGGCAGTATGTTCGAGTACAAAGTCATATGGTTACTTTTTTAGTTTTTTTTTCTATGTGAATGAGGGAGACAAAAGGCAAAAAGCAGTTAGATCAAATGAGGTGAATGACGGGCCTTAGTAATGACTCTCCTTGTGAGTAATATATGAAGTACAGTCGCGCTAATAAGTGGTCTCGTCACCAAGTCTGTTTTGATCAATAATTGGTATCAGCACAATCGAAGCTTCATTTCTTCATATAGAGTGAAATATACAAACATGTTCCTACACTTACCCACCCTATTCAACATCTGACAGACATTAATACAGCACAGAGCAAGCCAAACGTAATGACAGCTGGGACGTGACTTATTAGCGTTACCGTACTTGTTGAATGTTACTGTAGTTTAGTTAATACTTAGTGTCTTCTGGGACTGGTCTTTGTATCGGTACCATCTCAATAGTATTTATGAGAAAAGGAAAATGGTTATACTTTCCAGCAGATTCTTGGTCATCTCACAAATTCGAGAAGTCTAATGTTCACAAGTCAAGTAGGGTAGAACGCTTGACTAAAATAGTTTGGTTAGTCTTGGTTTGGTCAGGAATTCATGGTACAATTTTCTGTCCAACAATTCAGACATGCATACGCTGTGTTTTGAAATTTCCTGATGCGTCTCTAAGATCAAGTTAATGTGCTTCATTAGATAAGGCTCACTTTTTCATCTGTATCATTCTGTATTGTTCACTTGGCTTGAGAAGTTATTATTCTTTCCATGTTCTATTGCCCTTTTGTGTTTTATCATATTAATAAATAATATGCAAAAACTATTGTGAACATTTCAATAACCCACAATGATTCATATTCCTTCCGAGTGTTGCCAGAAGGATGTGAGGTGTGTGTGTGTGTGTGTGTGGGGGGGGGGGGGGGGGGGGTTTGTTATGGGGCTCAAGGGGAGATATGTATTTATTTATTTACTTATTTATTATACATTCATATATGTATTTAATTTTAGTTTCCTCCCTTGACCTCCATCAAACTTTAAAAACACCCCCAAGGCCCTCCTTTGAGATTACTTTTTCATTTTGTCGTAGAAAAATGCCCCTTTTCGTTATCGCTCGCCACGAAAAAATGGACACCTAAATGGCACGAAAGGTCTTAAAATCGCCAAACTAATGGAGATAATTTCTTAGAATCTCAACATTAATAGGGACATACTGTACATGAGGGAGAAGGGGGTCCAGAAAACATATCCCTTAAAACCAATCTTGCAATACCAATACTAATACTGTACACTCACGGACAGAAGTGGGCTCTCCTGTTCAATACAAGTGTACTTCTAAACATAATTCCACTATGGTTTTAATACAATAATACTATTGAACCACACACAACTTGAATATCTAGACTGTGTTAATGTCTCTTATTTTCTATCTATATTTTGTTAG
>JBAKBP010037477.1:0-17265 GCA_037953745.1 Lithodes maja | reverse complement strand
CTACTGCCCTGGAACTAATGTCCGTGGCAGGACTAGGAAGTTAGTAGGGGACATATGGGTTAGTAACTGAGGGGAGGATAAAATAAAGTTATTCATTTACAAACGCAGTCAGTCGCGGGTTTGATGCGAGATATTTGTCTAGGCGGAGTTTAAATGAATCAACGGTGCTGCAGTCTATAACGTCTCAGGGAAGACCATTCCACAAGTTGACAACTCGATTGAAGAAGAAATTCTTAGATTCGTGTGAGTTAAAAGATTTACCAATAATTTTGCAACCGTTTCCCCGCGTGTAATTAGATTGGTCGATAGTGAAGTACTTACTACAGTTCATATTGTCGATGCCTTTGATGATTTTGAACACTTGAATTAAGTCACCTCTTAATCTGCGCTGGGTTAAAGGAAATAGATTTAATTATCTAAGACGCTCTTCGTATGGTTTGTTCTTTAGGCTAGGTATCATTTTGGTAACTCTACGTTGAACTCGTTCTAGCTTGTTTATGTCTTTTTGGTAATAAGGGTACCAGCATTGAACGCAGTATTCCAGAAGAGGGCGGACTAAGGAATTGTAAAGGGTTAGGATAACGTCTTTGGATTTATGCTCAAATGACCTGCCTATAAAGCCAATTATTTTGTTTGCCTTCTTAACAACTTCTGAACATTGTTGACTCGGTTTTAGGTTACTCAATATTGTTACTCCCAGATCGGTTTCTCTGTTTACATTCTTAAGCTGAGTGCCATTCATCGAATAGTTTGCTTTCTCATCTAGGTATCCGATATGTAGTACTTTACATTTATCCGCATTGAAACTCATTTGCCAAATTTGGGCCCAATGTGACAATTTATCTAGATTGTGTTGCATATCGTCAACTTGATCTTTTGAGAGTACGCTATTTGCAATTTTTGTATCGTCAGCAAATTTTGAGATTGTACAGGTGAGACCCTCATCTATGTCGTTGATGTAAAATAGAAAGAGAATTGGTCCTAGTACCGATCCCTGGGGTACCCCGCTACTTACATTGGTCCATTTAGATGCCTTACCGTTTATGACTACTCTTTGCTTTCTGTCGCTGAGCCAATTTTCTATCCATTTCAACACACCGTCTTGTATTCCATGCGCTTTTAGTTTTAGCAGTAAACGTTTGTGGGGAACTTTGTCAAAGGCCTTTTGAAAATCAAGGTATATAATATCTACAGCTTTACTCTCATCGTAGAGGTTGAGGATATCGTGGAAGAAGTCTAAGAGGTTTGTTAAACAGGAACGTTTTTTACGAAAGCCGTGTTGAGTATCTTTAAGTATGTTATTTTCCTCTAAGTGATTTACGAGTCTGTCTCTTATGACCGTTTCTAGCATTTTACATACAACTGAGGTTAAGCTAATTGGACGATAGTTACATTTTCATCGACTAACGGTCCAACAGTTGAAGTAACTACTTTTTTCTTTCTGATATAACTATAGAATTCTTTCGGGTTTGTTTTACTTTGATTCGCAATATGTAACTCTAGGGTCTTTTTACTTTGCTTAATTAACTTTTTGGCTTTGCGTCGTAGCTCTACAAATTTCACCCGTTCTTCGTCATTTTGTGAGGATTTTAATCTATCATTAGCAAATTGTTTAGCAAGCAGGCAGTTTGAAATATCTTTATTCCACCATTTGGGCTTATTATTATGGCCTGGACGCCGTATTTTCGATGGTATGCAGTCTTGCACTGCTTTTAGGTAAGTGGAGAGAGGCTGTGACATGGCGAACAAAGCAGACAGTTACTAGAATACCTGAGCAGACATTGGGGAAGAGGAGGAAGAAGAAGAAGACGAAGAAGAGGAGGAGGAGGAGGAGAAGAAGAAGAAGAGAAAGATAATAAGAGGAGGCAGAAGATAAAAAAAAGAGGAAAACAAGAAGAGCAAGACAGATTGAGGGGGGAGAAGAGGACGAGGACGAAGATAAAGAACACGACAACGAGGCGGAAGAAGGAAGTAAAAATTAAGAGAAAGATAATAAAAGAGGAGGGTGACGAGATAAGGAACAACAAAAGAAAAAAACAACAACACCAACACCTACTACTACTGTACAACAACTACTACTACTGTACAACAACTACTACTACTACTACTACTACTACTGTACAACGACTACTACTACTACTACTGTACAACTACTACTACTGTACACCTACTACTACTACTACTACTACTACTGTACAACTACTACTACTGTACAACTACTACTACTACTACTACTACTACTACTACTAATACTGTACAACAACTACTACTACTGTACAACAACTACTACTACATCATCTGCTACTACTACCATAACAACAACAACAACAATAAGAGACCTAAACAGAGCAACATAAGAGAGCCCTGATAAAAGAGGGAATTAAGCAGAGAAGAAAACAATGTAGAAAGGGGTAAAAAGAAAGGAAAGGACCGAACCTGTTGACAAAGTGTGGTGACGTCCCCAACAAACCAGACAATAACAGAATATACCTCAACAGACGAGAGGGATGTGTGTGTGTGTGTGTGTGTGTGTGTGTGTGTGTGTGTGTGTGTGTGTGTGTGTGTGTGTGTGTGTAGGAAGGGGGTGGGGGGGGGGGGGTGGGGGAGGAGGTATATATAGAGTGAGGAGGTGGAAGACAGGTACGTAGGGCAACACAATACTAGAATACCTCAGAAGAACTGGAGGGAAGTCAAGGGGAGATGGGGAGGAGGTGCATACAGAGCGAGGAGGTGGAAGAAGATTAAAACTAAGAAGAAGAAAAATAATAATAAGAAGAAGAAGGAGGAGAAGGAGGAGGAGGAGGAGGAGGAGGAAAGAAAATTAAGAAGACGAACATGATGACGAAGAAAACGAAGAAGAGAAAGAATGAGAGAAATAAAGATGATGATGATGACGAAGAAGAAGAAGGCGAAAATGCAATAAAAGGCAAGGAAGAAGAGGTATAAACAGCACTACAGGCCAATAGTGAAGAGAGAGAGAGAGAGAGAGAGAGAGAGAGAGAGAGAGAGAGAGAGAGAGAGAGAGAGAGAGAGAGAGAGAGAGAGGGCGGGGGAAGGAGGAAGAACAGGACAGACAGACAAAGAGAGTAATTAGGGAAGTTAAGGAGGGGGTAATGAGGCACGTGAGAAAATCAAGGTACGTCATTATGGAAGAAGAAAATGAAGAAGAAGAAGAAGAAGGAGAAGAAGAATAAGAAGAAGGAGAAGAAGAAGAAGAAGAAGAAGGAGAAGAAGAAGAAGAAGAAGAAGAAGAAGGAGAAGGAGGAGGGGGATACACATTCAAAGGTGAAATTAAGGGGAGGGTGGGTGAGACTTAATTAGGCAGGACAGCTGATCAAGGGCGTTTATGGAACATGACAAGAAGCAAACATTAATAGGAGACACGAGAAGAAGGAGAAAAAGAAGAAGTTAAGAAGAAGAAGAAGAAGAAAATATAAGGAAAAAGAAGAAGAAAAAAAAGTTAATGAAAGACACATTAAAAAGAAGAGAAATAATATAAGGAAAGGCAAAAAAGGAGAAAACAGAAACAGAAAGAAGAAAAACAAAAGGAGGAGGAGTAGGAAGAAGAAGAAGAAGAAGAACAACAACAACAGAGGTATAAATAGCGGTACATGGCAATACTAAAAGAGGAGGCAAGGGAGGAGAGAGAGAGAGAGGCAAAGAAGGAGGAGAAGAGGAAAAGAGATAAAGAGAGTAATTAAGGAAGTCAAGAAGAAGTATAAACAGGTGTACATGACAATAACAAAAGAGGAGGCAAGGGAGGAGAGAGAGAGGCAAAGAAGGAGGAGGAAGAGGAAAAGAGATAAAGAGAGTAATTAAGGAAGTCAAGAAGAAGAAGAAAAAGTATAAACAGGTGTACATGACAATAACAAAAGAGGAGGCAAGGGAGGAGAGAGAGAGAGAGATGCAAAGATGGAGGAGGGAGAGAGATAAAGAGAGTAATTAGGGAAGTGAAGGAGGTGTAATTAATCAGGAGAGAAGATCAAGGGGGTTATGGAAGATAGAAGAAGAGGAGGAGGAGGAGGAAGAAGAGAGATAAAGAGAGTAATTAGGGAACTGAAGGTGTAATTAGCCAGGAGAGAAGATCAAGGAGGGTATGGCAGAAAGAAGAAGATAAGAAGGAGGCAAGGGAGGAGAGTTAGAGAGAGAGAGAGAAAGAGGGAAGAGGAAGAGGCAGAGATAAACAGAGTCATTAGGGACGTGAAGGAGGTTTAGCCAAGATAGAAGATCAAGGAGGCTATGGAAGATAGAAGAAGAAGATGAAGAAGAAAAAGAAAGAAAAAGTATGAAGAGGATTTGAAGAAGAACAAGAAAAGGTATGAAGAGACTTTGAAGAAGAAGAAGAAGGAACAGGTGTACATGACAATAATAAAAGAGGAGGCAAGGGAGGAGAGAGAGAGAGAGAGGCAAAGAGGGAGGAGGAAGAGGAGAGAGATAAAGAGAGTCATTAGGGACGTGAAGGAGGGGTAATTAGGAGAGAAGATTAAGGGGGTTATAGAAGATGGAAGAAGAGTAGGAGAAAGAGGAGTTGAACAAGAGAACAGAGAAGATGATGATGAGAAGAAGGAAGACAAAGAAGAAGTGTATATATAATGAGACCTACCTGACAAATTTATGGGGATTTTTTTTTGGGGGGGATCCCTTCTCCCTCATGTTTAGCCCCATTAGTTGTGAGATTTTAAGACGTTCGCCCCATTAGTTTGGCGGTTTTAAGATCTTTCACTCCGTTTCTTTGCCATTATTATGACTTTTCGTGCCATTTAGGTGTCGATTTTTACTTGGCGAGCGATTGGGAGCCTGTAAATTAGAAGAGAACTTTGTCTACAAGAGGCATACTATCACATCATACTTTTCTGTAGCATTTTAAGGACGGTTTTAACCCCTTCATTACCGTGATGTCCATTTCACTTTATTCTGGCTACAATTAGACGATTTCATTCCAGCAATTAACAGGCTTCAAACTCTCGCACTTCACCTGTTTTTTTTTTTACTACCACAGATCATTATTTAGCTGCACAAAATCGTCTTAACATAGGTAAAAAAAAAATAAGTATAATATAAAAGACATCGCCGGTACAGAAGGGGTGAAGAGAGTACAACCAATGTTATAGCCATCGAAATACAATTAGCCCCGAGGGTGACAAGGTACGGACCTTGTCACCCCCATAGTAAAACATTCAAACCATACCTTCCTGTTCTCCTAATGGGTGAGGTGTGTAGTGTAAATACCAACACACACAAACACAAACATACCTGAAACACAGAGAACAAAGTAGTCGATAAGTATACTCAGAAATGTAAACAATTCTCCCTACCAATAAATGCCCACAGTGGCCGATAGAGGCGCTGAACACAAGGTTTACCGAGGTGCACTGTGGGAAATGGGCGACATCGCGGAGCTATCCACCCTCCCTCTCCTTCAACAATTCTATAATATATGCAGTTAGTCGAAATTTCTGTAGCTGACACATACTCTGGTCTATGCATTCTGTTGTTTTATATATTTTAAAATCACCCATATATAAAAATAACGTATATTTACAATACAAAGTCAGCAGGTATTTTCCCGCCAATTTTGTTATGATAATTAATCAGCTTATAATTATGTTTGTGGTCATTATCAGCTGCATATGGACTTTCCCTTTATTACTATACTATATAAGCACTTAGTGTAGTCGTATACTGTATAATACAAACGTGTAGAATCAGACAACAATTGATATAAACTGTGTATATCCTAGGTGTTGGGTATAGTGATGTCTACGGTCGGTCGTCGCTCCGGCGCTAGTTCAGAAGCGTCCACCAGAGGTCTCAAGAGAATTGTTGGTAGGGAGAATTACTTGGAGTTGCCTCTGCCGATATTATCAAATATGGTCTACATTAAATACATCGTCTTAGTCTAAACATAGTGTATGTATTTATGTGAACATAATATATATTACTACAATAACATTAAAAAGTTATTAAAATTATCGCACTGGAAAGGTTAAGGGGAGATTTTTAGTTAGTTCCCTAGATCAAGCTTAAAATGTGTACATTTTTCGGTAGAAAAATTTCCCGGCCAAAGGCCGGTTCCTCTTAAATTACAGGCTCGCTATCGCTCGCCAGGAAAACATAGACACCTAAATTGCATGAAAGGTCTTAAAATTGACAGAAATGGGGCGAAAGTTCTTAATTATGGTGCGAATGTCTTAAAATATCAAAAGCAATGGGGCTAAACATGAGGGAGAAAGGGGTCCAGAAAAAAATCCCTCAAGTGGATATCTCCCCTAAAGACAGTACATTGTGTCCTATTTAACTTCAAGCATTTGTTCCTACACCCTTAACCCCTACAGTACCGGCGACGTCCTTTTGTAGCATATTCTGGCAACTAATAGACGATTTTCTTCAGCTTAGGAAGAACGTCTACCCATTGAAAGGTGACAGAATATCTCAATTAACCCTTTTAACTTTACCATATATATTTCCTAAGCTTCATAAAATCGTCCAAATGTAGCTGATATCAGATAACAAAGACGTCACCGGTACAGAAGGGGTTAAGGGAGATTTCCACCGGGAGGATTTTTTTCTGAACCTTTTTCTCCCTCATGTTTAGCCCCATTGCTTGTGAGATTTAAAGACGCTTGCCCCATTAGTTTGGCGATTTTAAGAACCCTCGCCCCATTTCTGTCAATTTTAAGACCATTCGTGCCATTTAGGTGTCGATTTTTCCTGGCGAGCGATAGCGAGCCTGTAATTTAAGGGGCACCGGCCTTGGGCCGGGACATTTTTCTACCGAAAAATGTACAAATTTATCTTGAAAAGGGGGTCAAGGGGCAGTAATTTTAAGCTTGATGGAAGTCTAGGGAATCAACTAAAAACCTCCCCTTAAAGGCCTACATCCTTGCTAACCTGAGTCAGCCACCTGGTCAAAAGAATACAGTTTTATTCTTCAAATTTGTTTATATAATACAATTCCTGGACAATACTGAAGATAAAGCTGCTAAGATCAATACAAAATAATGCAGGGGTGAATTTTAAGGGGAGATTTCCACTTGAGGGATTGTTTTCTGGATCCCTTTCTCCCTCATGTTTAGCCCGATTGCTTTTGAGATTTTAAGACTTTCGCCCCATTAGTTTGACGATCTTGAGAACTTTCGCCCCATTTCTGTCAATTTCAAGACCTTTCGTGCCAATTAGGTGTCGATTTTTTCCTGGCGAGCGATAGCGAGCCTGTAATGTAAAAGGAACCGGCCTTCGGCCGGGAAATTTTTCTACCGAAAAATTTACAAATTTATCTTGAAAGGGGGTCTAGAGGGTGTAATCGTAAGCTTGATGGAAATATAGGGAGCAAACGAAAAACCTGCCCTTAAGATACAAATGTTGACAACATGAGAGGAAACACCAAATAATGTTGACAACATGAGAGGAAACACCAAATAATGTTGACAACATGAGTGGAACACCAAATAATGTTGACAACATGAGAGGAAACACCAAATAATGTTGACAACATGAGAGGAAACTCCAAATAATGTTGACAACATGAGAGGAAACACCAAATAATGTTGACAACATGAGAGGAAACACCAAATAATGTTGACAACATGAGAGGAAACACCAAATAATGTTGACAACATGAGAGGAAACACCAAATAATGTTGACAACATGAGAGGAAACACCAAATAATGTTGACAACATGAGAGGAAACACCAAATAATGTTGACAACATGAGAGGAAACACCAAATAATGTTGACATGAGAGGAAACACCAAATAATGTTGACAACATGAGAGGAAACACCAAATAATGTTGACAACATGAGAGGAAACACCAAATAATGTTGACAACATGAGAGGAAACACCAAATAATGTTGACAACATGAGAGGAAACACCAAATAATGTTGACAACATGAGAGGAAACACCAAATAATATTGACAACATGAGAGGAAACACCAAATAATGTTGACAACATGAGAGGAAACACCAAATAATGTTGACAACATGAGAGGAAACACCAAATAATGTTGACAACATGAGAGGAAACACCAAATAATGTTGACAACATGAGAGGAAACACCAAATAATGTTGACAACATGAGAGGAAACACCAAATAATGTTGACAACATGAGAGGAAACACCAAATAATGTTGACAACATGAGAGGAAACACCAAATAATGTTGACATGAGAGGAAACACCAAATAATGTTGACAACATGAGAGGAAACACCAAATAATGTTGACAACATGAGAGGAAACACCAAATAATGTTGACAACATGAGAGGAAACACCAAATAATAGCCAGTTTTCTCCGTATGTCATTAACAACGATTCGTTTATATAACAAAAATATCAACTAAAGATATATTATTCACCTGTTCTCTCATACGTGTGTCGGGGAAAGAAGGCTGATTTGGAATGCAAATATAGACTAGGCCTAGGTTTGTTTGTAAATGAGAGGAATGAGGATGTGGGGGAGGAATGCAGAGTACAGGGAAGGTATGTGGTGGAATGTTAAAGGCCGAGCGGTTTGTTGTGAAATGGAATAAGGCAGGTATGTGGGCTCGGGCTTCCACAGACGACCGAGACAGGTGTGAGAGCGGCTTTACAGGCTGGGGGAAGTACAAAAGAGGCTTACTGGAGAGTCGTGAAACAGAGAAAATTGCGGAAAGGTGTAAATTTAGAGAGCAGAATTTGGAGGGGCGTTTGAGACATGAAAGGTACAGGTGTGAAAGAAAAACAACAACAACAAACATTCGTGAAGTTTTGTTAAGTTTTAAAAGTGGCAACCCATGACTAAATATGTGAGTTTATGATTGGCAGATACTTGTGAACACTTTAGAGTAGAAATAAGTGAGATGTACAATATGTACGTTAGTAATGTATATTTGCATGTTGTTTATAGATGATGATGATGAGAAGAAAGAGGAGGAAATACAAAAGATTCAAAGTCCCGAAAACCCACTTCACTGCATCAATACAGTCAGGGGGGGGGGGGGGTTGCAGGAGGGTTCTACAGTACACCAGGCGTTATTTAAGGGGGAAGGTATATATATTTGGTTATTCTGGACCCCTTTCTCCCTCATGTTTAGCACCATTAGTTATGAGACCTGAAGACGTTCGCCTTTATTAGTTTGGCGATTTTAAGACCTTTCGCCCCATTTATTTGCCAATATTAAGAGTAATCGAGACTTTAAGACGTTCGCCTTTAATAGTTTGCCGATTTTAAGACCTTTCGCCCAATTGTTTTGCCAATATTTATAGTCATCGAGCTAATATTTCCACCATTTGGAAAGGGCCAACCAGGGAATAGGTGGGGTAAATTTACAGCCCACTTGCTCTAGCCCTTTTTGAGTTATAGAGATTAGGATTCACTATTTCTGACCCAATGCACTGGCATGGGTGGAACAGGGTATGGTAGGGTTGTGGTAGTTGTGGTAGTAGGGGTAGTTGTGGTAGTAGGGGTAGTTGTGGTAGTAGGGGTAGTTGTGGTAGTTGTGGTAGTAAAGGTGGTAGGGGTAGTTGTGGTAGTAGGGGTAGTTGTGGTAGGAAAGGTGGTAGGGGTAGTTGTGGTAGTAGGGGTAGTTGTGGTAGTTGTGGTAGTAAAGGTGGTAGGGGTAGTTGTGGTAGTAGGGGTAGTTGTGGTAGTTGTGGTAGGAAAGGTGGTAGGGGTAGTTGTGGTAGTTGTGGTGGTAGGGGTAGTTGTGGTAGTAAGGGTAGTTGTGGTAGGAAAGGTGGTAGGGGTAGTTGTGGTAGTAAGGGTAGTTGTGGTAGAAAGGTGGTAGGGGTAGTTGTGGTAGTAGGGGTAGTTGTGGTAGGAAAGGTGGTAGGGGTAGTTGTGGTAGTTGTGGTGGTAGGGGTAGTTGTGGTGGTAGGGGTAGTTGTGGTGGTAGGGGTAGTTGTGGTAGGAAAGGTGGTAGGGGTAGTTGTGGTGGTAGGGGTAGTTGTGGTAGGAAAGGTGGTAAGGGGTAGTTGTGGTAGTTGTGGTGGTAGGGGTAGTTGTGGTAGGAAAGGTGGTAGGGGTAGTTGTGGTAGTTGTGGTGGTAGGGTAGTTGTGGTAGTAAAGGTGGTAGGGGTAGTTGTGGTAGTAGGGGTAGTTGTGGTAGTAAAGGTGGTAGGGGTAGTTGTGGTAGTAAGGGTAGTTGTGGTAGGAAAGGTGGTAGGGGTAGTTGTGGTAGGAAAGGTGGTAGGGGTAGTTGTGGTAGTTGTGGTAGTAGGGGTAGTTGTGGTAGGAAAGGTGGTAGGGGTAGTTGTGGTAGTAAGGGTAGTTGTGGTAGTAAGGGTAGTTGTGGTAGGAAAGGTGGTAGGGGTAGTTGTGGTAGTAAGGGTAGTTGTGGTAGGAAAGGTGGTAGGGGTAGTTGTGGTAGTAGGGGTAGTTGTGGTAGGAAAGGTGGTAGGGGTAGTTGTGGTAGGAAAGGTGGTAGGGGTAGTTGTGGTAGTAGGGGTAGTTGTGGTAGTTGTGGTAGTTGTGGTAGTAAAGGTGGTAGGGGTAGTTGTGGTAGTAGGGGTAGTTGTGGTAGTTGTGGTAGTTGTGGTAGGAAAGGTGGTAGGGGTAGTTGTGGTAGTTGTGGTGGTAGGGGTAGTTGTGGTAGTTGTGGTGGTAGGGGTAGTTGTGGTAGTT
Source organism: Lithodes maja (assembly GCA_037953745.1). Classification (NCBI taxonomy): domain Eukaryota; kingdom Metazoa; phylum Arthropoda; class Malacostraca; order Decapoda; family Lithodidae; genus Lithodes; species Lithodes maja. The sequence continues at coordinate 6,659 of JBAKBP010037477.1, read as the reverse complement.
GTGGTGGTAGGGGTAGTTGTGGTAGTAAGGGTAGTTGTGGTAGGAAAGGTGGTAGGGGTAGTTGTGGTAGTAGGGGTAGTTGTGGTAGGAAAGGTGGTAGGGGTAGTTGTGGTAGTTGTGGTGGTAGGGGTAGTTGTGGTAGGAAAGGTGGTAGGGGTAGTTGTGGTAGGAAAGGTGGTAGGGGTAGTTGTGGTAGTAGGGGTAGTTGTGGTAGTAGGGGTAGTTGTGGTAGGAAAGGTGGTAGGGGTAGTTGTGGTAGTTGTGGTGGTAGGGGTAGTTGTGGTAGGAAAGGTGGTAGGGGTAGTTGTGGTAGGAAAGGTGGTAGGGGTAGTTGTGGTAGTTGTGGTGGTAGGGGTAGTTGTGGTAGGAAAGGTGGTAGGGGTAGTTGTGGTGGTAGGGGTAGTTGTGGTAGGAAAGGTGGTAGGGGTAGTTGTGGTAGTAGGGGTAGTTGTGGTAGTAAAGGTGGTAGGGGTAGTTGTGGTAGTAAGGGTAGTTGTGGTAGGAAAGGTGGTAGGGGTAGTTGTGGTAGGAAAGGTGGTAGGGGTAGTTGTGGTAGTTGTGGTGGTAGGGGTAGTTGTGGTAGTAAGGGTAGTTGTGGTAGGAAAGGTGGTAGGGGTAGTTGTGGTAGTAGGGGTAGTTGTGGTAGTAAAGGTGGTAGGGGTAGTTGTGGTAGTAAGGGTAGTTGTGGTAGGAAAGGTGGTAGGGGTAGTTGTGGTAGGAAAGGTGGTAGGGGTACAAAGGAGTACAAAGGAGTACAAAGGAAATCAAGCAACAACAGATCTAGTGACCCTTCTAGGCTGCTTGTCCTCCAAAACACTGAGGATCAAGTGTCCAAACAGTGGTTTAGAGTGGGTAAGGGAACATTGGAAAGGGAACTACTGCCCTGCCACTAACGTGGCAGGACTAGGAAGTTAGTAGGGGACATATGGGTTAGTAACTGAGGGGAGGATAAAGTTATTCATTTACAAACGCAGTCAGTCGCGGGTTTGATGCGAGATATTTGTCTAGGCGGAATTTAAATGAATCAACGGTGCTGCAGTCTATAACGTTTCGGGGAAGCCCATTCCACAAGTTGACAACTCGATTGAAGAAGAAATTCTTAGATTCGTGCGAGTTAAAAGATTTACCAATAATTTTGCAACCGTTTCCCCGTGTGTAATTAGATTGGTCGATAGTGAAGTACTTACTACAGTTCATATTGTCGATGCCTTTGATGATTTTGAACACTTGAATTAAGTCGCCTCTTAATCTGCGCTGGGTTAAAGGAAATAGATTTAATTCTCTAAGACGCTCTTCGTATGGTTTGTTCTTTAGGCTAGGTATCATTTTGGTAACTCTACGTTGAACTCGTTCTAGCTTGTTTATATCTTTTTGGTAATAAGGGCACCAGGATTGAACGCAGTATTCCAGAAGAGGGCGGACTAAGGAATTGTAAAGGGTTAGGATAACTTCTTTGGATTTATGCTCAAATGACCTGCCTATAAAGCCAATTATTTTGTTTGCCTTCTTAACAACTTCTGAACATTGTTGACTCGGTTTTAGGTTACTCGATATTGTTACTCCCAGATCAGTTTCTCTGTTTACATTCTTAAGCTGAGTGCCATTCATCGAATAGTTTGCTTTCTCATTTAGGTATCCGACATGTAGTACTTTACATTTATCCGCATTGAAACTCATTTGCCAAATTTGGGCCCAACATGACAATTTATCTAGATTGTGTTGCATATCGTCAACTTGTTCTTTTGAGAGTACGCTATTTGCAATTTTTGTATCGTCAGCAAATTTTGAGATTGTGCAGGTGAGACCCTCATCTATGTCGTTGATGTAAATTAGAAAGAGAATTGGTCCTAGTACCGATCCCTGGGGTACCCCGCTACTTACATTGGTCCATTTAGATGCCTTACCGTTTATGACTACTCTTTGCTTTCTGTTGTTGAGCCAATTTTCTATCCATTTCAACACACCGTCTTGTATTCCATGCGCTTTTAGTTTTAGCAGTAAACGTTTGTGGGGAACTTTGTCAAAGGCCTTTTGAAAATCAAGGTATATAATATCTACAGCTTTACTCTCATCGTAGAGGTTGAGGATATCGTGGAAGAAGTCTAAGAGGTTTGTTAAACAGGAACGTTTTTTACGAAAGCCGTGTTGAGTATCTTTAAGTATGTTATTTTCCTCTAAGTGATTTACGAGTCTGTCTCGTATGACCGTTTCTAGCATTTTACATACAACTGAGGTTAAGCTAATTGGACGATAGTTACTGGGTAGAGATTTGCTGCCTTTTTTGAATATCGGTGTTACGTTGGCTAGCTTCCACTGATCAGGCATAGTTCCAGACTGCAAGGATTTATTGAATAGTAATGTCAGTGGTTTGGAGAGCTCATTCTTAGCTTCCTTTAGAACTCTAGGCGAGATTGTATCAGGTCCTGGCGTTTTATTTACTTTGAGTTTATCTAAACAATTCAATACTTCTCTCTCTGTAACGGTGATATTGCTTAGAACATCTGAATTATCAATCTGAATCGGCGATGGTGTAGGGATATCACTGAGGTCTTCGGTTGTAAAAACTGATGCAAAGAAGGTATTGAGGGCATTACTCATTTGTACTTCGTCTTTGGTGTATTCTCCTTTTTCATCGACTAACGGTCCAACAGTTGAAGTAACTACTTTTTTCTTTCTGATATAACTATAGAATTCTTTCGGGTTTGTTTTACTTTGATTCGCAATATGTAACTCTAAGGTCTTTTTACTTTGCTTAATTAACTTTTTGGCTTTGCGTCGTAGCTCTACAAATTTCACCCGTTCTTCGTCATTTTGTGAGGATTTTAATCTATCATTAGCAAATTTTTTAGCAAGCAGGCAGTTTGAAATATCTTTATTCCACCATTTGGGCTTATTATTATGGCCTGGACGCCGTATTTTCGATGGTATGCAGTCTTGCACTGCTTTTAGGTAAGTGGTTTCGAATAACTTCCAAGATGTATTCATGTCGTTATTGTTAATTAAAAAGCTCCAGTCAGTTTCTTTAAACATAGCTCTAAGTTTATGGAAGTTTGCTTTCTTGAAATTAGGGACTTTTTCGATGCTACTATTTGGTTCGTTACTAGTAAACTTTAAAGTGAAAGTTATCGTACGATGGTCGCTGTTACTGAATTCATCACCAACATTCAAATTCTCTATCAATTCTTCTTTTGTTGCAAGTACAATGTCAAGAACGTTATTACCACGGGTCGGCGTTCGAACAAATTGATAAAGCGAACTCTCTTGCAAGTTCGTATACAAGTCATGTCCGGAGTGTGAAGTAAGAGTATCGCCCCACTTGGTCACAGGTAAATTAAAGTCGCCAAAAATTACGGTATCTTGTGAGTTACTTACATCTGCAATTTGTTCGTAAATTTCTCGGTCAGTTTGCACTGATTGAGCTGGAGGTCTGTATATTAACGCAAGTATTATTTTTGTACCTTTATTATTCTTTATTAGCACAAAAGATGTGTCGACGTTCACAATTTGAGGTTTTGACACGAGGGGTCGGGTTAAGACTTTCTTTGATATAAAATAAAACGCCACCTCCATTTTTATTTATTCGGCTGTTCTCAAACATTACATAACCGGGAAGTGAATACTCTGCTAAAAAGTCTCTATCTTCTGTATTGAGCCAAGATTCTGTTATGCCAATCACATCATAATTTTCTGTAAACACTAGTTCCTCTAAATCTGAAAATTTATTGCGTATGCTACGAGCGTTTGCATAGAAAACCTTTAAAGTTGCGGTTTTAGAACTCGCATTACGTTCTTTCATCGAATTTTTGGTTCTGGTCGGATCTACATTTACATTCAATCAATGGCTGTCCTCGGTCCTCGGTCGTTATCCTGACGGTTTTGAATTTGGGTCGTGTTGGTGGAGATTTATCCAAATTCGCGGTTCTTGACGGATTAGTATTTAATTCCTTTGTAGGTTGCCGTCCTCGCTGTCTTCGTCCTCCTTCCGGTAGTTGTGGTAGTTGTGGTAGTAGGGGTAGTTGTGGTAGGAAAGGTGGTAGGGGTAGTTGTGGTAGTAAGGGTAGTTGTGGTAGGAAAGGTGGTAGGGGTAGTTGTGGTAGTAAGGGTAGTTGTGGTAGGAAAGGTGGTAGGGGTAGTTGTGGTAGTAGGGGTAGTTGTGGTAGGAAAGGTGGTAGGGGTAGTTGTGGTAGGAAAGGTGGTAGGGGTAGTTGTGGTAGTAGGGGTAGTTGTGGTAGTTGTGGTAGTTGTGGTAGTAAAGGTGGTAGGGGTAGTTGTGGTAGTAGGGGTAGTTGTGGTAGTTGTGGTAGGGGTAGTTGTGGTAGTTGTGGTGGTAGGGGTAGTTGTGGTAGTTGTGGTGGTAGGGGTAGTTGTGGTGGTAGGGGTAGTTGTGGTAGTAAGGGTAGTTGTGGTAGGAAAGTAGGGGTAGTTGTGGTAGTAGGGGTAGTTGTGGTAGGAAAGGTGGTAGGGGTAGTTGTGGTAGTTGTGGTGGTAGGGGTAGTTGTGGTAGGAAAGGTGGTAGGGGTAGTTGTGGTAGGAAAGGTGGTAGGGGTAGTTGTGGTAGTAGGGGTAGTTGTGGTAGTAGGGGTAGTTGTGGTAGGAAAGGTGGTAGGGGTAGTTGTGGTAGTTGTGGTGGTAGGGGTAGTTGTGGTAGGAAAGGTGGTAGGGGTAGTTGTGGTAGGAAAGGTGGTAGGGGTAGTTGTGGTAGTTGTGGTGGTAGGGGTAGTTGTGGTAGGAAAGGTGGTAGGGGTAGTTGTGGTGGTAGGGGTAGTTGTGGTAGGAAAGGTGGTAGGGGTAGTTGTGGTAGTTGTGGTGGTAGGGGTAGTTGTGGTAGTAAAGGTGGTAGGGGTAGTTGTGGTAGTAGGGGTAGTTGTGGTAGTTGTGGTGGTAGGGGTAGTTGTGGTAGTAAGGGTAGTTGTGGTAGGAAAGGTGGTAGGGGTAGTTGTGGTAGGAAAGGTGGTAGGGGTAGTTGTGGTAGTTGTGGTAGTAGGGGTAGTTGTGGTAGGAAAGGTGGTAGGGGTAGTTGTGGTAGTAAGGGTAGTTGTGGTAGGAAAGGTGGTAGGGGTAGTTGTGGTAGTAGGGGTAGTTGTGGTAGGAAAGGTGGTAGGGGTAGTTGTGGTAGTAAGGGTAGTTGTGGTAGGAAAGGTGGTAGGGGTAGTTGTGGTAGGAAAGGTGGTAGGGGTAGTTGTGGTGGTAGGGGTAGTTGTGGTAGGAAAGGTGGTAGGGGTAGTTGTGGTAGTTGTGGTAGTAGGGGTAGTTGTGGTAGGAAAGGTGGTAGGGGTAGTTGTGGTAGTAAGGGTAGTTGTGGTAGGAAAGGTGGTAGGGGTAGTTGTGGTAGGGGTAGTTGTGGTAGGAAAGGTGGTAGGGGTAGTTGTGGTAGTTGTGGTGGTAGGGGTAGTTGTGGTAGGAAAGGTGGTAGGGGTAGTTGTGGTAGTAGGGGTAGTTGTGGTAGTAAAGGTGGTAGGGGTAGTTGTGGTAGTAGGGGTAGTTGTGGTAGTAAAGGTGGTAGGGGTAGTTGTGGTAGTAGGGGTAGTTGTGGTAGTAAAGGTGGTAGGGGTAGTTGTGGTAGTAGGGGTAGTTGTGGTAGTTGTGGTGGTAGGGGTAGTTGTGGTAGGAAAGGTGGTAGGGGTAGTTGTGGTAGTAAGGGTAGTTGTGGTAGGAAAGGTGGTAGGGGTAGTTGTGGTAGGGGTAGTTGTGGTAGGAAAGGTGGTAGGGGTAGTTGTGGTAGTTGTGGTAGTAGGGGTAGTTGTGGTAGGAAAGGTGGTAGGGGTAGTTGTGGTAGTAAGGGTAGTTGTGGTAGGAAAGGTGGTAGGGGTAGTTGTGGTAGTAGGGGTAGTTGTGGTAGTTGTGGTAGTAGGGGTAGTTGTGGTAGTTGTGGTAGTAGGGGTAGTTGTGGTAGGAAAGGTGGTAGGGGTAGTTGTGGTAGTAAGGGTAGTTGTGGTAGGAAAGGTGGTAGGGGTAGTTGTGGTAGTAGGGGTAGTTGTGGTAGTAAAGGTGGTAGGGGTAGTTGTGGTAGTAGGGGTAGTTGTGGTAGTAAAGGTGGTAGGGGTAGTTGTGGTAGTAGGGGTAGTTGTGGTAGTAAAGGTGGTAGGGGTAGTTGTGGTAGTAGGGTGGTTGTGGTAGTTGTGGTGGTAGGGGTAGTTGTGGTAGGAAAGGTGGTAGGGGTAGTTGTGGTAGGAAGTGGTGGTAGGGGTAGTTGTGGTAGTGGGGGTAGTTGTGGTAGTTGTGGTGGTAGGGGTAGTTGTGGTGGTGGGGTAGTTGTGGTAGGAAGGTGGTAGGGGTAGTTGTGGTAGTCAGGGTAGTTGTGGTAGTAGGGTTGGTTGTGATAGTGAGGGTAGTAGTTATCGTTATGGTGGTCTAAATATGCATTATAGGTGATATTGGTAGTACAATGTGGGATAGTGTAGGGATAGGCATAGTAAGGGTGAGGATAGTGATGTAGATGATGGGGCTACTATTACAGAGATAGGATGGTAGTGGTGGTGGAGATAGAAATGGTGGAGGAGATATTACTGGCGGTGGTGATGGAGATAGTACTGGTGGTGGTGGTGGAAATAGTAGTGGAGGAGATAGTATTGGTGGTGGTGGTGGTGATGGAGATAGTACTGATGGTGGTGGTGGTGGAGATAGTACTGGTGGAGGAGGAGGAAGACAATATTGATTAC
>JBAKBP010037476.1:0-17266 GCA_037953745.1 Lithodes maja | reverse complement strand
GTAGACCAGGTCTCATTTTAATTTCATTGGGAGGTGTTTAGTGTTGGTAGTGATATAAATAAATTAGATTATTGTCATGTGAATGCTAACATCTGATCAGCATGATCAACCTGATTACAGATAACAATCGCATCCAAAGGCATTCCAACAGTACAGCCACATTCAATCTCAATCTCTATCTCTCTTTATGTCTGTCTTTCACTAGCACACATACACTCTTCTCTAACGCTGCAACGCATCTTCCCTTACCAATATCAACATGGATGACAGACAGGGAGTTCTTTGTTACAAAATTACCGGTACTATTGTGTATCTTGGGAACCACTTTCTGTCTGACACATATCTAACAGTATCCTTCATTATCACATTCACCAGTAGCCTATCATCAAGGGTAACAGACACACACATAAATATCCTCCTCCATTATCACATATCACATTTACCAGTATCATCGAGGGCCACAGACAGATTGAAGGGTTCATTGTTCCAGAGGTACTGGTGGGTATCCTGAGCCACGTGAGCAAACAGCTGGGCTGCTAGGGTGTGCAGCTGGGCCTCCTGGTATTCCTTCCCTGACCCAGACCCCCTCTCCAACTGTGGGTAGAGCCAGTACTGCAGCCTCTCGTCCTCACCACCAGATTGAGCAAAAATGTTGGTGGCCATTTTGCTTCTGCAATATTAAAAACTGTCATTACCGGTACAATAAAGAAACATATCAGTAAAGTACAGTACCGGTACTGTACCATACTAATACTGCAGTGATTCTTAAAAAGTTGTACCATATACGGTAACAAACATAAATTATAATTTATGTAACCATATCATATAAATAAAATGGGCCACAGGCATTATTGAAGTGAAGAGGTGGTGTACAGTGAGGTACAAGATAATTGAATATTGAAAAGAAGGTTATTTGAGTACAGTACCGTGTGACATAGCACAATACAGGGAACAGATTTCATTAGCAATATGAACTACAATACAAACATCCTACGGATCTCATTATAGTGGCGAGTCTATTGGTCCCTATTTTCCTTAATAAATTATTTCTAATAGCGCTGCAATAGTGTTGTTTAAGATTATCGAGTCCTTGAATTATACCTAATGCATTTGTGACAGTATCACATAGGCCTACGGCTTATAGGCTATACCGGTAGGCTAGCAGGATTCAAAACTGCATAATAAATCGTAGGCTTGTACATAATTCGTTAACTGTCTTGATAGCGTAATGTATAAATGCGCGGAATTTCGGTGTGAGTATCCTAGGTTCGAATCCTTGGAGTGCCACATGTATTTGTTGATTTAATTAATTGAGTTTAGAAGTACCGGTACAGTAAAGTTGGTTGGTGAAAAAATATGAAATAATGGGATACGATAGCTATGACAAACAGGTATTATTCAAGTTTTACACCCTGGCTATGACAAACAGGTATTATTCAAGTTTTACACCCTGGCTATGACAAACAGGTATTATTCAAGTTTTACACCCTGGCTATGACAAACGGGTATTATTCAAGTTTTACACCCTGGCTATGACAAACAGGTATTATTCAAGTTTTACAACGGGTCGAAGTTATGATTTATCATTTAGGTTTAGCCTATATTTTAGCCTAGTTATTTCATGTACACTCGCTCCAAGAAGTACCTGCACGGCTGCACCCCTATGCTGATCATCTGGTGTGTACACCTCGGTAGGGTTGACCCTATCAAGCTGTACACGCCAGATGATCAGCGTAGGGGTGCAGATACTTCTTGGACCGAGTGTACTTCTTTGGCGTTACCTATGTCCAAACCGTCGGTGATTCATTATAATATACTCCCTAAATCACTAAAAAAAAATCGGGAAGAAACCGGAGGATGTAGTACAGGGTGTCAATGCAAATAACTCGTTGAGTAGCACTATTTTCCTGAATACAATAGCATTAAAAAACACATCCAAAAAAAAAAGGTAATGCGCGGACGAATGGCGGGCGCCTAGGTTAAATATGCAGATTTCAATTTTATCGAAGAATAGGTCTAGCCTAGATGGGATGGCATCATGGTGGCCATTTAGACAATTGGCTGCCATGATGGCGCCATCTTGCAGGCTCTGGAACCAAAATGGCAATAATACTGTACTTTGTATTGTTTGTAAATGTCAGTCAGGCCTAGCCTAATTATATTATGTGTAGACAGTGTAGGCCTAGGCCTATTTTGTATTAATACTATTCAGTCTTTTCAGATAATCTTATTATCTGAGAAATTGATTAGCCTATCGATTAATCAACCGTCAATTCAATGAACTAATATTTTTTGTTATGGGTAGCATTAATTGTAAAGCAAATTTGAGTAGTATTACGATAATCGGCCTCGTTTTACACCCTGATGTAGTATCCGGGCGTAGGCTAATGGCTACATGTTTACATAGGTCGTACGCTCTCGTTTTCGTTTTTTCTGTTATTTGACACCTGCTGCCTAGGCTATACTCCTATAGCCTATATGATGACAATAAGTCATGGGGAGGTGTAGCCTAGGCCCTATTTCCTTTAATCCCTAATTTTCCCTGAACTTCACGGAGCTCACTACTCCACTAGGCCTAGTGGGGGCCATATTTTTAGATTGTTGGATAGGCCTAATGAGTAAATACTAATTTCCGGTAGGCCTAATAATCATTATTATTAAACACCGATAGGCCTAAACCTAAAAAATAACAAAACCAACAAAAAATAAACTTTGAAATAGGCTAGCTGTGGTCCGGCGCCTTTGTATTGACCATGTTCCCCGGTATAAAACTGGAATTTTACCGACAAACATAACCTAGGCTATAAAACACATAGCCTAGGCTCGGCCTACTAATTGATTATTGATTATTGACTTGACTATTGATGGGACACATATCCGACAACTTGACAAGACTTCATAGGCTATACTTTTACCTACATGTATTTACCAAAATATTCTAAGTTAGCCTAACTGAAAAAATAAAATCAAGCCTGGCGTGGCTAGGCTTTAGACATTTTAGAAGAAAAATAATTAATAGGCTAGGCTAGGCCTAGATATCTGTATAGGTCTAGTGGCTCTAGCCTATTGTGAAACACTAGTGACAATACGCTCTGTTTGGATTTAAGCAATTAGCCTACCCAAAGTCCCACACCACATAAAATATGAGCTACCTCGACTATCGACTCGTGCAATGAGCAGTGATGAGTAATTATTAAGGGTCAAATAGGAGTTGAAGTGGATAACAACCTGTAGTAATCCCTTCTTGCGCTTATTATGAAGATATTAAGATGATACGGTAAATATAATTTCAAAGTACTATCCGTAGACAACCAAACACTAGAGAAAAAAACTAATTTCACTAAACGGCTAAATGCTTGAGCAGAAACTGAGCAGTTTAGAACATTGATTATTACGATTTCGGTGGTGAAGTTTGAAAATTATCATATTTGCATAAAGAATATTCTGATATGTTAGACCTAGACCTTGCATTTATTGTACTACTATGTATCCCTAATTACATACAAAATATTTAGATAAACAAAACCATTACATCGATATCCATAAAAGATAACTTTACCGACACAGTTAAGTTCCGAAGTTAACATTTACGAGCGCGTGAGATGAATGTAAACAATCCTTTGTCCTGCCAAATAATTATTATTTTTATCCTTTCTTCTCATTAAGCGTTTCCTATTCTACATGCGAAATGAACTAAAAACATTATTTTATATTATATATTTACTATACTTGGATACATTGTAATTTATTAATATTTGTGTATGTTTGTATTACTAATGGTGGCTAGACTACTCGGCCCACGGGACAGCTCGGCCAGGACAGCTCGGCCCAGTAAAAACGAGACAGCTCGGCCCAGTAAAAACGAGACAGCTCGGCCCAGTAAAACCGTAAACCAGTAAAGTCCTACAACTGATCATTCATTCAAGGCGGGTGCCCAACCCCGAAAGGGGTTGAAATAGGGGAGCTATCCCCTCGCCTAAGGCGGCTTTCTAGGGCCTTTCCTAGCTGATGCTGAGAGGATTGGGTTCTAGTCATGTGGTGATGGGCTGGTCTATCAGAGTGAGAACTGAGCGATCTCTGCCATATCCATAGCTTACTCTGACTGTTCCTTTTACTTATATATTTTCTAGATCCCAAGTGACGGCGTCTCTAACGTGGATTGACCTCCCAATCTACCATGATTGGAAGCCAAAGCGTCACATTCTTCCTTTGCCCCTCAACTTTCTCTTCATAATTGCTGAGGGGCACAGGGCCCTGGGTGGGGCTTTGGTTTCCCGGGCGTTTCCGCACCCTCCTTAGCTCCCCGCCATGGAGTGGCTTCGGTCACCCAGGCTTTATTGTGGTCGGCAGGGAGGGTTCTTTGGGGGCGCTCGATTATGGCCTTGGCCTTATTCGGGGCCTTGGGGCTGTTCGGCCAGGCAGCTTGAGGAACAACAACAACAACAACAACTGATCATTCAAATCCAGAAAGTACCGGTCTAGAAATGGCTAACAACAAATGATTCGGTAGGTCAATAATATTAATGAGAATACTAATGGATGACTTAGAGGATAAATGTTTCCTAGAACGAATAAATAAAAAAGGGACATATACTGTAGCTAGGATCAGGAATGAAAATATATGATTTTCTTCTATCATCATCATGTTAACCCCTTGAGGATCATGACGCACTTTACAGTGTATTTTGTCTATTATGAGGTAATTTTATTGAGATTAGTAAGGATATATGGAAGACAGACGGTTATTCTAGACAGTCTTCAGCATTTCAACACTTACAGATCCTTGCTAAGCTGTATGAGATCGTCTAATGACAGCCGGAATTAATAAAAAAGGCGACATAAACCTCAAGGGGTACCGTAATGTCACGTTTTAATGATCACTCCATATTTCGCTACTCTATTTGCAAAGTAACTGATTTCTATAAAAATGGGAAACATGCTAATCACCATCGGCTGAAAATTAAAATGGTTGTGATTTTTCCTATTAATGGGCGTGTTTTAGTCTGATCGTCATTATATATATATATATATATATATATATATATATATATATATATACAAGGTTAGATACAATCACGAATTTCAGGGCTACAGGCTTTTTCACGGCTATAGCCTATCACAAGGTTAGATACAATCACGAATTTCAAGGCTACAGGTTTTTTCACAGTTATATTAAAAAAATTGCCCCATAGCATAACATGGGGCCGAGCTGTCTCAAATAATAGGCCGAGCTCTCTCGCCGAGCTGTCTCAAATAATGGGCCGAGCTGTCTCGCCGTCGTGGCCGAGTTGTCCAAAAGTGGGCCGAGCCGTCCGAGCCGAGTTGTCCCATGGGCCGAGTCGTCCAGTCCCCTGTATTAATTACTCTTCTGGCGGTAAATATAAATTATAATTTGCTGGAGTGTGAAGAGCAGACGTCTTCCTTAACCCCTTCTGTACCGACAACGTAATTTTTGTATAATTCTAGTTATTTTTAGACTATTTTATGAAGGTTAGGAAGGACATATGGTAGCTAAAAGGATTAATTGAGTAGTTTGTAGCTTTTTATTGAGTAGACTGTAACAAAATAAGCTGTACAAAATCGTCTAATAGTCGCCATCATATAATGAAAAGTACATCACCGGTACAGAAGAGGTTAATTAATCGCGACCAGGAATTCGAAAATTCCAATCCCTTGTCAAGTTTACCAGTTATTCAGAACAGATTATATATGTGCCTTTTTGATCTGGTCAGGGTTCGAACTTGATACCCCAGTTTCGATATCCACTACTCCTTAGGTCATAAAACCTAAAGAACCATAAATAATTATGTATGAACGCATGAGTATTTGTTATTGTGAGAATAATACACACACAATTTATATATATATATATATATAGTGTATATACAGTATATATATATATATATATATATATATATATATATATATATATATATATATACTGTATATATACTGTATATGTATGTATGTATGTATATATATATATATATATATATATATATATATATATTATTAAGTCTGATGTTACTTGTTTTCATGTGTTTCTTTGTATTGCATAAAGTTTTGTAATTATTTAGCAATTTGGCCATTTTCTGAAGGCTATAAAAAGCTTAAACTCTTTTATATAATTTAAATAAGTTAATATAAAAATAACACAGAAAATATATTTACAAATATGTGTAAAATGCGATAGAACAGTCGAATATACGAATTACATATTTTAATTTTCACTGACGACTAAAAGAAATATATATAGTGGTTACCCTCGGAATTCATGTCATATCTTTTTGTACTTGTTAGTTAAGGAAGCCCACCTCGCTTTTTTCTCTTTCTCTCCCTCTCTCTTTGGCTTGTATCCATTCGGCCCCATTCAGCCTACTGTTTTAAGACGTTTACCCCCATCCAGGTGTCAATATTTTCCTGGCGAGCGGTAGAGAGCCAGCATATATATATATATATTTTCGTTTTGACAGCAAACTAAATTTGTAAATTTTTCGATAGAAAAATTTCTCCGGCGAAGCCGGATTTCTCCATACAATGCTGGCTTGCTATCGCTCGCCAGGAAGAAATCGACACCTGGATGTTGATAATCGTCTTAAAACAGTTGGCTGAATGGGGCCGAATGGATACAAGCCAGGGAAAGAGAGAAAAGGAGAGAGAGATAAAAAAGGCCGGTGACCCCCCTTAAAAGATCGTGTGGCTTACTTAACAAGGGGGGTAATTAGACGGCGATGTCATGGTAGGGCAGGGGTGTTGCTTGGCCCCCCTTCTCCCTCATCTTTAGCATCCTTTCACTCCATTTCCTTGTTAATTTTATGACCTTTTGTGCCATTAAGGTGTCGATTTTTTCCCGGAGAGCGATAGCGAGTCTGCAATTTAGAAGTTCTTCCCTCCTTGTAATGGAATTAGTCTTCATCACTTTCTTCTTCTTCTTCCTCTTTCCATGATCCAACAAACCTGCATCACTGTATTCAAGAACACCCACACAATAAAACTAGTAACAATAGGATTACTACTTCCGTAATAAATGCAAAATGTAAACAAATAAAATAAAATAATATCAAGAACACAAATAATAAAAACTCTAGAAATCCAGAAAACCCTATTCCGTATTTTATTTTATTTATTTTTTCTCACAGTTTTCCCCTTCTGATGAAAATCGCGAATAGTCCTGGGTGTATTTCACTATTTACACCAAACGTCACTCTTCGTCACTGAGATCAATCCCTTCGTAGTCCAATAGATTGAACCCACACTCGGAAGTATTGAGTGAGGTAGAAATCGGGGTTGTATTTTTCTTGTGGAGGGAAAGTTGGTATGTATTGGCCAAGGTATTTAACTGGGCAATCACCTTGTCAAACTTCAACTTGTTATCCCTGTATTGCTTGTCCGCCTTGTTTTCGGGAATATCTACCGAAAACTTTACACAGCATAGGTCATAATTTTCTACCGGGCCTGTTTCACAAATGTCAACGGTGCATTTTTGTAAGGTTTTTCTGCCCTGCTTAATTTTCATCTGTATTTTGGATGTGCTTTTTGAAGCCAGAGGGATCCTGAGCGGTGTGTTGAAACTATAGCATAACACCGACTTTCCATTTTGGCCAACATCACGGTGCCATTGCCAACATTCACCATCTTCATTCCCCTGTGTCCGCAATTGATAGCGAGTTTTATAACTTTTTCTTGAGAAAAATGTGTTCCCATGTTTCTTAAATTTGATTTTTAGTGATGTGGGAAGGCTGTTGGTAGCGGCCAGGAGCCTTATTCCCCAAATGACCAGGAAAACTGCCATTTAAGTAGCTAAATTATAGAATATTAAAACGCGATATAAATAAATAAGTACAAATATTAGTTAATTAAAGATATACTAGCAATAAAGGGACACTAAATGAACTATGATATCACAAATCAATATAGTAACAAATTGCTTTATATAATCAAAAGTAAGGGAAAAAATCTACTAAGTCAATACCGAAACAGCTACTCACCGCGGAATCAAAACTAACTCCGAGGTTGGATGAGTCACTCTTTATAATGTCAACTTTTTATTACAACCAATAATTGCAAAGTAAAATATTTAGTTTAGCTTTAATTGAGATATTAGAATTTTATAACAGGTTAATTATATTAAATTATAAATAGTTACCGTTGATATACAAGTTTTCTTTAACAGCTTAGATGAAAGAAAACTAAATTTGAAGGTAGACTCAATTTGTTTTGCTTTTTGCTCTCGACCCAAACATTCACTGCGCGTATCGGACGTTGGAGAGAGAGAGAGAGAGAGAGATATCCGAATCACAATGCGTACACATACAGTCATTTACTGTTACACTCACATATGTAGCTATATCATTAGATGATTAGAGTATGGGCGCAGTGATTTTTAAATTCGACCGAAAAATGTACAAATTCAATTCAAAGAGGGTTTTGGGGTATTTTTTAAAGCTTGATGTAGGTCTAGGGAGTAAGCTAAAAATAGTATACAAATTATTTAAAATTAATAAATTAAAATAATTACTACTATTACTACAACTACTACTACTACTACTACTACTACTAACAATAATGATAATGATTACTACAATTCTAATATATATATAATATATATATATATATAAAGTAACCACCCCGTTCTTAACATTAATCATCAATTACAAACCCCAATGTACTTGAATAAACCAATGAAAGCATATGATCCTCCCGGGATTCGAACTCGGGACACAACACCCAGAACATAAGCATCTAAAGTACTAAACCATTACACCACCAACACAGTACATTATGTACACTCTGGGAAGGTTATTTAAAGCGTCCATAGTAATCTACCCTTTTCAAGGTATATTGGTGTCAATAAACGCATTTTATACCAGTTATAAATCACTATCAATATACCCAATGATCATATATACCTCTTCCATACCAGTTATATTATATTTTGATTTATTTAACTCCAAAACTATACTAGATATATACTATATAAACTATATAACTATACTAGATAAACTAGATATCCGAGTGGCTAGGAGTCATCCGATTGAAAGAGTAAACACTGCTCCGTGGCTCTAGGAAAACATTGAGGGTGTACACTATCAAAAAACAAGAGTATAAAATTAGGTACGAAAAAGGTATATAAATCCATTGGGTATATTGAGAGTGAGTTACCTATTTACCTTTATAGCAGGTGGGTTAATGATTGCCTTGATACCTTTAAATAGGTGGACTATTATGGACACTATATCTACCTCTTTCCAACCCTTAACTTTTGACAGGGTGTAGGGGTCATTGTTCTGGCGCGAGTTGTGAGATGAGTAAAAGAAGGAGAAGAAGAATTTAAAAGTAGGAGGTGGAGGAATAGAAGGAGAAGAAGAATTTAAAAGTAAGAGGTGGAGGAATAGAAGGAGAAGAAGAAATTAAAAGTAAGAGGTGGAGGAATAGAAGGAGAAGAAGAAGAAAGTAGGAGGTGAAGAAGAAGAAGAAGAAGAAAAGGAAGAGACAAGAAGGTAGAGGAAGAACAGAAGAAGTACTGTAGATATCAGTAAGCTTTGCCTGCGTCGTGCTCTGTAATTTAAGGGGAGATGGGCCGTTTTTCTGGTCCCCTTTCTTCCTCATGTTTAGCCCCAATAGTTTTCAGATTTTATGACCTTCGGCCTAATAGTTTGGCGATTTAAAGACCTTTCGCCCCACTTCTTTGTCAATATTAAGACGTTTTGTGTAATTTAGGTGTCAAATTTCTCCTGGCGAGCGATGGTGAGCCTGTACATTTAAGAGAAACCGGCGTATATATATAAATATACCCCCCAAAACAAAAATAACCACTGTCCCCTTAAAATGGGTGCTGAATTGAAACCAAGCTAATACTAGACTTTCCAGAAGTACGGTCAATATCTCTGCTATTATTCAATCTATCGTATTGAATAACCAATCGGGTATTATGGCTAGATACAGTACTGTTACGGCGTAGACGATTTTGTAGGAGGCACAATAATTTCTATATAATATATGCTAAAAAAATATATGACTATTAGCCTACACATCATTTTGGTATTTCAACAATTATCGCCCAGAATCGAACGGATATATTTAGCACTATTTTAGTAAAAGACTAGATTGGTATTTCTAAGCAACTAATTTTCGTGAGAACTGTATATACCCGGTACCCTAAAATATTACATATACAATAATTATTATACATTAATAATTTATAATTAATCTAAAGATAGAGAAAGGCAGAACATCTAGGGGAATAAACCCTAAACAAAACCATCTAGGGGAATAAACCCTAAACCAAACCATCTAGAGGAATAAACCCTAAACAAAACCATCTAGAGGAATAAACCCTAAACAAAACCATCTAGAGGAATAAACCCTAAATAAAACCATCTAGAGGAATAAACCCTAATCAAAACAATTACCGATGGGCGACACGCTAATCGTTGCCACTTGCAGGTATCGAACTCTATAACAGATAGTATATAGTCTATTCGCTGTAAGTAGGCGAGAAATCATGACCTCTAGGATGACTTGGCTAGGGAATATGTGTGGAAATTGACAGCTCATTTTCTCTAACCCTTTCGTTTAATTACAGAGGTAAGAGGTTTCGATTCCTGCCCAAACTAGCCTTATTGGGCTATCCTTAGTTGGAATTATGCAAGGCTGGTACATGTCATATTTGTAACATACTATGTGGTACCAACTCTGTAAATTGCTAACTGAATAAATATTATTATTATTATTATTATTATTATTATTATTATTATTATTATTATTATTAACGGACTAGAATTGTCTCTGTGGTGCCACAGGAATACAGGAGATTAATTTGAGATGAACTTTAATTTTTAGATTATCAGGGGTCCTTCCAAAGCTCAATACAATGTCTAAACTTATACTTACCGGTATGAAAAGGGTAATTATCCATATCAATATGCCCATTTAAAGGTATATTGGTGGTAGTAAACCCATGACCGTTTTGGTGAGGTTGGTCCTCATGGTACTAGTGAGATGGGCCTATAATTAGGCCTTGTAATTGGGGTTGGTGTGAGAGGGATCTGCCTTGTGTGGGCCAATCGGCTTTCTGCAGACTCCCATTTTCTTATATTCTTATCTTATACAATCATAAAAGGGATACATCATTATCA
Source organism: Lithodes maja (assembly GCA_037953745.1). Lineage (NCBI taxonomy): Eukaryota > Metazoa > Arthropoda > Malacostraca > Decapoda > Lithodidae > Lithodes > Lithodes maja. Next base: position 6,128 of record JBAKBP010037476.1, on the reverse strand, counting down.
ATATACCCAATGATCTTATATACAACCGGGTGGATGGGACTCGTTAGCCTTGGTCGGCAACTCATCTAGGGGAGACAACCTTATACAAATCCGGGTGGATGGGACTCGTCAGCCTTGGTTGGCAACCTGTCTAGGGGAGTAAACCTGATACAAATCCATACTGCTTACCTAAGGGTAAGGCAGGTTAGTGGATGGATTAGCCGAACACCACTGTAAAAAAAATAGTGCTAACAAGATACACAGAGGGCCTTGGAGTCGGACGGATCCTGAATTGAGTGGTCAATCCTGTAAGTCCTTCACTAAACTGGCTCGGGTTGTCCCTCTCACAGGGAATAGGTCCGCTTGGGGGCATTCTGTGTATGGCCACCCTCGTAAGGGGAGTAAGGCGTCCGGCAATAGATAGATAGATAGATCTTATATACAAAATGCCCTTGATTGTATTACAGTGTACAATCGTCTGGAGGTAGCTAAACTAAACACAAAATTGGCATTAACTAACTGATATGTTTAAACAAAACTAAGAACGCCACAATCTGCACTAGAACCATATGTGTACATACCGTAGAATTGTATACTGTATTGTTAAGGGAGCCCACCTCGCTTTTTTTCTCTTTCTCTCCCTCTCTCTTTGGCTTGTATCTATTCGGCCCCATTTAGCCTACTGTTTTAAGACGTTTACCCCAATCCCCAAGGGGAGGTGTGGTGGAGTGGTCTTGCCACTGGCCTGGTAATCCAAAGGTCCCGGGTTCAAATCCCGATGTATCAATGGGAAGATATTATTGGGATGGAATTTGTGCTGTACCTAGTATCAGTGCATTACCACAAAGCCCACCGAAACGTCAATAAAATACCCTCATTGTTCCCTGATTAAATAGCACTGTATGAATATTCCCATATTCAAAATATGCTATAGGGGTGCAATGCCTGGTGAGTTATCTGCTCAACAGGTGGCGTTGTGTGTGTGTAAGTGTGAGAGTCCGAGTGTAGAGGGTGAGACAGTGAAGCACGGGAACGAGATGGCTTCAGAGATGGGGTCGTTTCGGGCCATGAGTGAGCACCGTGCCTCATGTGAAGGCAAGATGGCAGGTGCTCGTTGTACTCTACGTGCTTCACATGTCTCACTCCCTAGACTGGAACAAGACCTCACGGGCTTCACTGTTCATTGTAAAGCGGTAAATGTTAAGGCTCTCAGCCTATGCCCGAGAGGAAGTAAGTTGGAATATAGAAAAAAAAAAAAAAAAAAAAAAAAAAAAAAAAAAAAAATCCAGGTGTCAATATTTTCCTGGCGAGCGGTAGCGAGCCTTCATATACATATGTTTGTTTTTGATAGCAAACTAAATTTGTAAATTTGTCGATAGAAAATGTCTCCGGCGAAGCCGGATTTCTCCATACAATGCTGGCTCGCTATAGCTCGCCAGGAAGAAATCGACACCTGGATGGGGATAAACGTCTTAAAACAGTTGGCTGAATGGGGCCGAATGGATACAAGCCAGGGAAAGAGAGAAAAGGAGAAAAAGATAAAAAAAAAAACGGTGACCCCCTTTAGTTCAGCATTCTTTTTGTCCCAGGTGACGGTAAATTGTCATATCCCCATCTTGATTATTCAGTTATTAAGAAGATTTTGTAGCGAAGTTTGTTGTTAATTATGACACTTGGTGGTAATATGATGCAGAGACATGGTAGTTTATTGTTTGTTAACCCTTTGAAGCTCTGAGGCGTTTTAGCAGCTTATTTTGGCTGTCATTAGACGATTTTATGCAGCTTAGGAAGGATCTGTGGGTATGAAAAGGGTAAATACTATCTTAATCAACCCTTTAGCTTCCATATGTTGCAATGTTGCATCTCTCTCGCTATTCTATCGCTACTATAATAATTAGTGTTCCTCAGAGCTATCCCAGTGCATACCACCTCCTTTACGTAGGGCACGTGGTACCCGTCTTGCAACTCAATCCCACCCCTACTCTGTGCAACTCTCCAACCCAAGAGTGAAACGTTACTCTCAAACTTTCTTCTACTCAACAGCTGAGCTCTGGAACTCTCTCCCAGAATCAGTCTTTCCCTCTTCCTATGACTTAAATTGCTTCAAACTCCGTGTGTCCAGGCATTTTGGCTCGAACGTCCCTTGATTTTGGCCCTGTCACTCTTTCAACTATGGGGGAGGCACTCGCTATAGGCAGTTATGCCTTTGCCTCCCTCAATCACATAGAAAAGAAAAAAAATATACCGTTACTAATCTGAATAAAATCGTCTAATAGTAGCCGGAAACAGAACAGAAACGTGCATTGGAGCTTGAAAGGGTTAATTAAGTATCGATAAGTCAGCTGCCGAGGGATTGAATTTACCGCCATCTGTAAAGAGACTGACTATAGTTACGTATTTCTAGTACATGTCGATTTTAGGAAACTGTAAAAATCACAAGGGTATGAAAAAAGGGTATATATAAGAACTAGAGGTGTGTGAATATGTGTTTGGTCTGTGTGTGTTCGTTGTGTTGTGTTTTGTGTTTTCCCTGTTCTTGCTCTGTCTTGAGTCGGCCACCCCCAAAAAAAAAAGACAAAGGAAAACAACAGAGGGAAAATGAAAAGAAAAACAAATAGGAAAAGTGAGGATTGGGCCTGAGTAAATAGATAGATAGATAGATAGATAGATAGATAGATATAAGATCATTGGATATATTGATAGTGATATACCTTTCTCTACCTATCATATATATTGGTTTATTACTAACAATATATCTGTATAATGGTATACTGTGGACACTTTGAATACCCCTTTCATACCTTCTTTAAATCCATCGGTAATTACAATGTAGCGATAGTGAGATAGTGTTATTGGTGGTGATAGTGGTGGTGATATTGGTGTTAATGGTGTTGATATTGGTGTTAGTGGTGGTGATATTGGTGTTAATGGTGGTGATAGTGTTGGTGGTGGTGTTAGTGGTGATGATTGTGGTGTTAGTGGTGGTGATTGTGGTGTTAGTGGTGGTGATAGTGGTGATATTAGTGTTAGTAGTGGTGATATTGGTGTTAGTGGTGGTGATAGTGGTGTTAGTGGTGGTGACAGTGGTGGTGTTGGTGGTGGTGTTAGTGGTGGTGATTGTGGTGTTAGTGCTGGTAATTGTGGTGATATTGAGGATGGTGATAGTGGTGATATTGGTGTTAGTGGTGGTGATATTGGTGTTAGTGGTGGTGATTTTGGTGATTATTGGTGGTGATTGTGGTGGTGACGAAGCTCCACATAAATGACTCCCCTTTTCCTTAACCTTGACCACTAAATAACATCAAGGCCATCATCATCATCACCACCACCATCATCATCACCACCACCACCATCACCATCACCACCACCACCATCACCACCACCATCATCACCACCACCACCACCACCATCATCACCACCACCACCATCACCATCACCACCACCATCATCACCACCACCACCACCATCATCACCACCACCACCATCACCATCACCACCACCATCATCATCATCACCACCACCACCATCATCACCACCACCACCATCACCATCACCACCACCATCATCATCATCACCGCCACCACCATCACCACCACCATCATCCCACCACCACCATCATCATCATCACCGCCACCACCATCACCATCACCATCATCACCACCATCATCACCACCACCACCATCATCACCACCACCACCATCACTATCACCACCACCATCATCATCATCACCGCCACCACCATCACCATCACCACCACCATCATCACCACCACCACCACCACCATACTTGTTACTTGTTACTTGGTGTGGAGTTTCTCAGCCGCGCTCCGTCACTAGATGTGACGCTCGTCGCAGCTGCCCTTTAAACCATCTAGCACTTGTAGTCTTGTCTCACAGTGCCATCTTCTAAGTCATAACACTCCCTGAACAAATGTGTTTTTAGTGACTTTTTAAAGGCCTTTATGTTCGCACACCTTTTCACATTAACTGGTAGATTATTATAAAGTCTCGGTGCACTCTTTTCGAAGGCCCTAAATCCAAATTCATGATTGCACCGTGGCTCATTCAATTGATGCAGCACGTTGCCATGTCTCAGCATCATATCAGTGCCAACATTGAAGTCTTCCAATAAGTCTCGCACATATTCCGGCTTTCCAAAGTTCAAAGCTTGATACACTATAACACACAGTTTGAATATGATCCTCGCTTTCACCGGCAGCCAATGCAGGTCAATTAATGCCGGCGTTATACTCGCACGGAATGGTAAACTCTTTATTAATCTTGCTGCTTTATTCATTATAAGTTGTAGTTTTCGTAGCAAGTAATTTGGTAGTCGATAATATAGAGAATTACAATAGTCTAATTTACTAATTACATGATTGTGGATCAACATTTTGGTTGTATTAATATCCAGATATTTTCTCACAAAAGCAATATTCCTCAGATGATAGGCAGAGATTCGCACTGTTTGATTAATCTGGTTTTTAAATGACAGTTCACTATCAACCAAAACTCCCAAATCCTTCACCACACTACTCACAGTCATCACACTATCATTGATATTGAGGCTTTGCACGCCAGTCTCTCAAGGTTCACCCGTCTGCCTACTAATAGGCATTCAGTTTTATTTTCATTTAATTTCAGTTGCTTTGACTCCATCCACTTCCCAATGTCTTTTAGTAAACCACTAATCTTCTCCTCAACATTCACCACGTCACTTAGTGCCAGATAGAATTGGGTGTCATCCGCAAACAGTTTGAATTTCACTCCATGTTTCATTAATATGCTAGATAGTGCAATTGTATATATACAGAATAGAATTGGTCCAAGAACACTCCCTTGAGGGACGCCCCTCTCTAGATGCTTCATCTCTGAGAATTTATTACTTATTTGCACACAATAAGTTCTGTTAGTAAGGTAACTTTGAAGGTATTCCAGCGCATTACCATCAATACCAATAGCTTTACAGTCTTCTATTAGTAAGCTATGCACCACTGTATCGAACGCAGCACTCAAGTCCAACAAAATTAAGATTCCACACTTCGCGTTGTCCATTTGCACGAGTAAATCATTAATCACAGAGCACATCGTGGTTTCCGTAGAGTAAAGTCTTCTATATGCGGACTGGTTGTCTGGGAGAGCCTTCACTAAACTCAAGTGATCCCATAACTGACCCAGAATTACATTTTCAGTAATTTTTGATAGAAATGTTAAATTGGAAACAGGCCTAAAAGAGCTCAAGCATTGAGAATCAAGGCTCCCTTTAATAATAGGCTTCACAATCGCATTCTTTTCAGACGATGGAAATACATTATTTGCAATGCTACAGTTTATTATGTCAACATATATGTCCAGAAAACTGTTAAAATTGTTACTGTGCACTATTTCACTTATCGGTATAGGATCATTACTACAATGGGTAAGTTTTGCTTTCGTAACTATGGATTTAACTGTATTCAGATCCGTCATAGTAAATTCTGTTAACTTAGTCACAGTAGGCTCAGCTGCAACAACGTCTTGAGTCTCGACTACTCCAAAATTTCCAACAATGGCATTAATTTTATCACAAAAAAAGTCAGAAAAATCATTCGCCAGTGTCATATCCGGAATCCCTTCTGGTAACTTATTTTTCTTCTTGTTTCCCGTCAAGTTGTCAAGTACCACATACAGCTTATTCATATCAGATACAGCTTATTCATATCAGACCCAGCTTCTTTTGCTTTATTCATATAGTATTCACGTTTTCTAAGCACAATGAGCCTGTTTTCTATATTCCGAGCTCTTTTATAGTTATCTCTTGCCTCTTCGGTTCGTAGACGTCTCCATAGCCTCTCATATTTCTTCTTGGCCTTTTTTGCTCTTTGAATATCAGCATTAAACCACGGCGCACTATCAACTATTACTATTTTCTTTTCAATAATGGGGCACATATCTTCGTATTTTTCTCTAGCAATGCTGTTATACAGATTAGTGAAACATGACGTACAGTCATCTATTAATTCACCGTGAGCACAGTGTTCTCTTTTCTTAATTAGTCATCATCATCATCACCACCACCACCATCACCATCACCATCATTACCACCACCACCACCACCACCATCATCACCACCACCACCACCATCACCATCATCACCACCACCACCACCAT
>JBAKBP010037475.1:0-17268 GCA_037953745.1 Lithodes maja | reverse complement strand
CTCCACTATCTGCCTCAACCCACCACCTGGCTCAACCCATCTACCTCAACCCACCACCTGCCTCAACCCATCTACCTCAACCCACCACCTGCCTCAACCCATCTACCTCAACCCACCACATGCCTCAACCCTCCACCTGCCTCAACCCCCACCACCTGCCACAACCCCCACTACCTGCCTCAACCCACCACCTGCCTCAAGCCATCTACCTCAACCCACCACCTGCCTCAACCCACACCACCTGCCACAACCCCCACCACCTGCCTCAACACACCACCTGCTTCAACCCACCACCTGCCTAAACCGACCACCTGTCTCAACACACCACCTGCCTTAACCCACCACCTGCCTCAACCCACCACCTGCCTTATTCCACCACCTGCCTCAACCCACTACCTGCTTCAACTCACCACCTTCCTCAACCCACCTGCCGCAACTCACCTGCTTCAACCCACCTGCCTCAACCCAACTGCCTCAACCCCCCTGTCTCAACCCACTACCGGCCTCAACCCACCACCTGCCTCAATCCATCTGCCACAACCCACCTGTCTTAACTCACCACCTGCCTCAACCCACCTGTGTCACGCTGGAAATTTTTGGGTGTGCAATTATAGACGACTTTTATTGTAACCCTTGCAGTACCGGTGACGCCTTTTTACATTTTGGTCGGCCATATTTAGACGATTCTATGAAGTTTGGGAGGGATATATTGTAGCTGAAAGGATTAATACAGATAGTTGGTAGCCTTTTTATTGGTAGACGCCCTTCCTTACCTTAATAAAACTGTCTAATAGTTGCCAGAATACATTAATAAAGATGTCACCGGTACTGAATGGGTTAACCCTTTAAAGTTACGGGGGCACATTTCCTTTCCGATTTTTGGCTATTATTAGAAGATTATATTTAACCCTTTCAAGGCACGGTGACGCGTTTTTATTTTTGGCTATTATTAGACGATTTTATTCAGATTAGGATTGGTATATGGAAGTCAGAGAGTTAAGTGAGAGTCTTTACCCTTTTACTTCACACAGATCTTTTACAAGCTGCAAAAAATCGTCAAATGATAGCCAGAATAAACTGTCAAAACGCAGTTAACCTCAAAGGGTTAATAATCAATACGCCATATGTACGTCATTAATTTCGAAGATTAAAATGCACGTTATAAAATATTTGGCAGCGAGGGAAATCAGTGGACGCCGGGACCAAATATATTACCCAACACAGATATATTATTTGGGAATTTTTGTTGTGGGTTTTTTTTTTACCGTGATTTCAACAGGTTAGGAAAATATTAATCATACCAATATATGCAGTATATATACTATATATATATATATATGACCTTCCTACCTATATCATAAAAACTAGTTTAGTATGACCTTTATAATATGCTCGTTAAATATTGCATGATGTTTAACTTAATAAGGTAAAATAATGGTACAATACAATATAGTACAGCTGTAGCCTACACGGAATGTGATTTGACAAAGAAATGGGGGAGAGAAGTCTTAATATCGACAAACTAATGGGGCGAACACCTTAACATATCAAAACTAATGGGTTAAACATGAGGCAGAAGGGGATCCAGTTAACCCTCTCCGACATATGACGCGATGTTGAGCCTATTGGGGATACTTTAAAACCTTTGGTTTAATTACTTCAACCTCTGCAGTTGTCTTTGAGTTAGCTGTGGGCAGAAAACTAATTTTGAAGAGGTAATTATAAGAGTGAGAGAACTCTATTTCTTATTGCTAATCTGGCAACCTCTGCGTCATATGTGCGTGAAAGGGTTAAGCACCCACCGCCCAGCCAAGGCCACCTCTACACTTGACCCAGCTCCCCTTATCCTGAAGCCAGTTTATACAGATGACAAGACAACACCATGACGCCTTCTTACCTTTGATTCTGGCTAAACTTAGATGATTTTATGAAGTTTAAGAAGGACCTATATTATTAAGAGGGTTTATTGAAGTCGTATTTACCCATTAGAGTCCTATAGGTAGATTATACCCTAAAGAAAATCGTCTAATGGTAACCAGAAGATGGGTGAACATTACGTTATGGTGGTGAAAGGATGAATTCATTACCTGATATTTACAATTCGGTGGTTCCTTTAAATCTATCGGGGAAATATATTATCCTCGCTCAACACCTACACACTTTAAGAGGGGTAGGGTTTAGTGTTTGGTTTATATATTTGTTTATTTTATTGTCTTTTGAATTTCCTCCTTAGACCTCTATCAAGCTCGCCAGGAAAAAAACAATTGACACATAAATGGGACGAAAGGTCTTATTATTGACAAATAAATGGGGCGAGAGGTCTTAAAATCGACTAACTAATGAGCCGACCGTCTTAAAATCTCAAGACTAATGGGGCTAAACATGAGGGAGCAGCGGAGTCCGAAAAAACAAACATCCCTCTTTAAATCCTTCGTGGAAATATTCTTCTCGCTAAACATCCACACACTTTAAACCAGCCGCTCTGTTGGTGGTCGCTAAATTTGTTCTTGGCCGGAAGATATTGAATTATGAATCATAAATCGATGCAAAAACTTGGTCACAGGCATCCAGTCTATTTTCACCACCTAGAGAGAGCGAGAGAGAGAGAGAGAGTGTGAGTGTGTGAGAGAGAGAGAGAGAGAGAGAGAGAGAGAGTGTGTGAGAGTGAGAGCGAATAAGAGTGTGTGTGTGTGAGAGAGAGAGATAATGTGTGCGTTTGTGTGAGAGAGATATAGAGAGATATTTTGATTTTGCCCTGAGGGGCGACTTTATTGAGCAGCCCCCCCCCCCCCCCCCCATACTGTGAGGGGACAACCACTGGTAAAGCGATACATACTGCTCAAAGAGCCATTATTCCACTGAAACAACAGCATCGTCGTCTGGTTACATTCATATTTGTGTTTATAAATCAGGTAGGCATTATTCAGGTGTGTTATTATATAATTATAGTTTCCTCAATTAATTGGCACATGTGTTGTATATACGTAGCTCATCATTATTAGCCTGAAAATAAAAAGAGCTTGTCGTGACTGAATTACTAATTGACTGGTTGTAAATAATAGCACTACAGAACTAGTGCAATCATATGAGGAGAGAGAGAGAGAGAGAGAGAGAGAGAGAGAGAGAGAGAGAGAGAGAGAGAGAGAGAGCCCATATAATATCTAGACTAGCTATATACCAGTTATCAGATTATGCTAACTGTCCTAACCCTTCTATCCCAACTCCCGTGCTTCCGCTGCCTAAGATTTACCCCTGAATGTCGCGTTTTAACACTTTATTCTGGCTATCATTTGACGATTGTATAAAGTCTAGGAAGGATCTATGGGAATACAAAGAGTATAAACGGTCTCCATTAACACTCTGACTTTCATATAGGCCTACCCTTCCTAACCTGAATAAAATCATTTGATGATAGCCAGAAAACTTAACCCGTACAGTACCGGTGACATCCTTTACATTATATTCTGGCAACTATTAGACGGTTTGTTTAAGTTTAGGAAGGCTCTCTAGCAATAACACAGCTTCAAACTATCTCAACCAACCCTTTTAACTACCGCAGATCCTTCCTAAGCTGTAAAATATCATCTAAATATTGCTAGAATATAATATAACACACGTCGCTGGTATTGAAAGGGTTAAAACAAGGAATGCATATTGGATCTTGAAAGGGTTAACACTATGCGGGTCCATCAACAAGCAAAATTAATTCCTTCAGTATCATGACGAGTTTTCACTAACATTAGACGGGTTTTATTAAGCTTGGGAAGGCCCTCTATAAATGGAAGGGGCAATGTGTATCTCGAATAACCCTCCGACTCCCTCGACCCCTTCCCATAATGAAGAAAATCGACTAATGGCAGCCAGAACATAAGGAAGAAAAGTGTCATCGTAAACAAAACAAGGGACTGGAGCTCTCGAAAAGGGGCTCCAGTCCTGATGTTATTCTTGACTTGCAGTGTGCTGGCTAAATAATCCAGAAGGGGTGATATCCTATCTTAACCCTTCCTGTACCGGAGACGTCGTTTGTATTTTATTTCAGCTACATTTAGACGATTGTATGATGCTCAGTAAGGATGTATTAGCTAAAAGGATTAATTGCGATAATCTGTGGCCTTTTTAATGGGTAGACGTCCTTCCTAAACTGCACAAAATCGTCTAAATATAGCTAGAATAAAATAAAAGAGACGTCACTGGTACAGAAGGGGTTAACTAACTATGTATACAAAAGGGTTAATCAGGGCAGCAGTTTTGCAGCGAAGTAACCACACCCTCCTGTTCTGACTTTCACTGACCGTTCTCTGACCAAACTTAACACTATCTGATCCGACCTCTTGTTAGGGTAGTTGGTGTAATTATTTGTGTGGATTTTGCTTGTTTTTGACATTTTCGAACAAAATACTATATTATAGTTTGTTCCTTAGGCAAACAAAACCCCTTCCCAGACGTCCTTCAGACTAAAAGATGCCCACCCGGAACCTCTTCAAGCCAACTTTTTACATTTTTCGATAGAAGAATGTCCTGGCCAAAGGCCAATTTCAGGCTCGCCATCGCTCGTTCACACAAACATCAATACCTGAATGGGATGAAGCGTCTAATCGCCAAACTAATGAGGCGAAACATCTTAAAATCTCGAAATGAATGGAGCAAAATAGGGGAGATTAAAACAAAAGACTCTCCTCGGACCGACAATTGCATCTACTGAACAATATCTACTTTGTCTCAGTCGGGGAAACGTATATTATTTCAATTATCAATAATTATTTACTGTGTGATCAATTTTAAATTATTATACTGTGCAGAGTGATATGCCTATAACATTTGAGTGCATATTTGTACACAATGAATATCAAGCCATTATAAAGTTTGTAATGTTCCGAGTGATAAATTATATGAATCCCATCAAAGGAAAAAGACTGGAAATTAAAGAGGAGATGGTTCACTTTTTGGTTTTTTTTTTTTGCATGTATTAATTAGTTTTCTAGTTTCCTCCCTAGACCTCTATCAAAAAAAAAAAAAAACATCCATTAGATCCCCCTTCTAGATTAATTTGTAAATTTTTCGGAAGACAAATTTCCCGGCCAATGGCCGGCTCTTCCAACATTACAGGCTCATTATCGTTCGCCAGGGAAAAAATCGACACCTAAATAGCACGAAAGGTCTAAATATTGACGAAGAAATTGGACGAAAGGTCTTAAAATCGACTAACTAATGGGGCAAACATCTTAGCATCTGAAAATTAATGGGGCTAAACATGAGGGAGGAAGTGGTCCAGAAAACCGGCCCATCCCCCCTTAAAGAGGATAGCAGGAAGTATAAGTTTAATTAATATTTAATATATTTTGCAGGTGAACATGATGCTAACTGCTACATCCGAAGAGTTGGTTGACAGACAAAGTGTAAGGTAAAGTGATGGATTGATTTGTTATGGTTAGATCTCCGAGGATCCCTAATGTTCGGTGATTATATAAACTAACTTGTGCCTTTAGTATTACAGCCATTTGTATTTCAAGAGTAGTTTTTGTTCGTTTTGTCTACTTTTAACCGTTGCTTAGCATTAATACCCACATTATGAGATATGCATGAATAAATTAATATATATATATATATATCGAGAGAGAGAGAGAGAGAGAGAGAGAGAGAGAGAGAGAGAGAGAGAGAGAGAGAGAGAGAGAGAGAGAGAGAGGACATGAAGACTTTTCCAAGAAACTCAAAAAAGTTTGATCAGGAATATAGATCACTGGTATAAGAGAGAGCGAGAGAGAGTTACACAGAGTTACACAGATACTCCATCCACACAGACCTTGCAGTCCCAACTAGGTCGTCCGGCCTTAATAATACTGTGAGAATTCGATAGTAAACAAAGCGAAATTTACCTATAAACTCACAAGAGTTATCTTACTTTTATTGTTGATAAGGATGGATAGCTCAAGGATAGTGTTAGGGATAGATAGAAGGTATAGTGGCCACTAAGAGTTAAGAATTAGAGTGACTTAGCATGAAACAGGTGGTTGTATTGGAGCGGCTAGAAGGAGGTCTTGATGAGTTCGTAGCTAAAATGAGTCTGGTTTGTCTTGGTGCGATGGACCCTCAAGTTCCTGAATATGACGCATGCGCAGTTATCTTATCTACCAATGCGTCATTTAACTAACTACAAGATATACCGGATTTATTATAATGACAACCCGATATAATAATGGATAATAAACCCATATAAACTTAATACGAAATAGTATATATTTTTTATATAGATATATAACTTAGCCTAATACTGGCGTCTAATTTGAACTTCCAGTATGTTTACTTAACCTAAACTGTCGAGTTACTTAAGAGTCTCGACACATTCCCACCACCAATATATACATTATCTACAATAATCCCGCAGCAATGTTAGATCTCCAAAGCTGTGAAGAGCTAACAGCGGCTCGGCGAAGAGGTAATCTTCCAACAGGATCGTTACTGGCAGATGGTCCAGCGACCGCTGGTGACATAGGGGTGGAGTCGTGAGAGCTAACACCATCACCAGTGACCGCCGGTTGAGGGATCGAAATGCTTTCGATTTCCTGTTCCAATGGATACAACTTGAAGATGGGTTGAGTGGTCAGGCCAGTTTTTGTTCTAATCTGGACCACTCTAACCAGATCATCTCGTCCGGGATAGAGTCTAACTACCCTACCAAGTTTCCAAAGGACACGAGGTCCCACGTCATGTATAAGCACGATGTCATTTATCTTTGGCCATACACTGCTTGATGAGCCTCTTTTATTCTTATAGGCTTCTCGTAGTGATGCCAAGTATTCATTAGACCAACGCTTCCATAAGTCCCGGATCAATTAATTGATGTAATTGTACCTGCTGTGTATCACTGCTTTACTATCGTAACTAGGATCCTGCAGCTCATCTAGCTGAATTAGGTCCTTTGGGAAGTCACAAAGTCTACGATCTTTAACCAGCATGGATGGAGTAATAGGGCAAGGGTCCTCCAGATCACCCGAGACATATGTTAAAGGGCGATCATTCACGGTAGCCTCCAGCTCCAATAGGACAGTAGTTAGTTCCTCAAAGGAGACTAGAGCACGACCTAGTACTTTTTTAAGCCCAGCCTTCACATTGTCACAATACCTATGGCTCTCTCCCAAATAGCTCCGAACCAAGGCGCTCGTGCTGGGATAAAACGCCATTCACATCGGATTTCGGCAAGATGAGCCTGAAAACTGGGATCACTTTGGATGTCTTCCAAGTGTCTGGAAGCTCCCACAAATGTAGCAGCATTGTCACTTAACATTATCTGTGGAAAGCCCTGCCTACTACAAAATCTCCGGAATGCATGGATAAAGCTGTCACAAGTCATACTGCTAACTACTTCAATGTGAATGGCTCTTGTAGTAGCGCACGTAAATAAAAGCATATAAGCCTTGCTGTTGTGCGAGCCCCGGACAGGAATTGCTCCTGTATAATCAACCCCCGTGACCTTGAAGGGATCTCTAGGAGTAGTCCTGATGTCTGGTAGAGGAGGTACTCTAGCTTTCACGTAGGTATTACCCTGTATTTTACAACAGGTTATACACTTACTGGTCACTTGTTTAACTGCTCGTCTTATCTTAGGAATCCACCACCACTGCCGTATATATGCGACCACGTGATTAACTCCATAGTGACAACAGACACGATGACACATATTGATGAGCATGGTAGTGAAAGGATATTCGGAAGGCAGTATTATCGGATATTTCATTGAATCCGGAAGAGCCGCTAACTTCAATCTACCTTCACATACAATTAATCCTCCTTTCATGACAAGTCCTAATTGGTTTACCAAATTATTGCGAGTACCCTTGTCACCAGACAGCATCTCGTACTCCTTTGGGAAGCATTCCTGCTGGCATCTTTGAGCTATAATCTTTTCTGCTACTTTTAGCTCCTTTATGCTGAGGAGGGCACTGTCTGTGGGAGACGTCCCTTTAATTTTTGTCTTCAAATTATTCTTGCATCGAATAGTCCATGCAACTACCCGAATTAATTTATCATAACTGCCATATTTTTCCCAGTTCCATAACCGTGTGTCCTGTTCATCATTGGTCCCAATGACTTGGCTAGTTATTTTTGGCGTTGGGTCATCTGGTAATATGTCTTCTGGCCACTCGTCCTTGTTTCGGAGCCGCATGAACCCAACAAAACGCAGAAGATTTCAGATGTTTTGCTGAAACACCTCTAGACAGTAAGTCACTAGGGTTTTCTTTAGAGGACACGTACCAGAAGTCTACAGTCGGAAGAAGGGATTTTATTTCGTCAACTCGGTTTGCGACATACACTGGAAGCTTCTTCATACTACGCAACCAATGCAATGTAACCTGGCTGTCGCACCATAAAACAATTTTGTCGACTTTTACAATATTATGATAGGCTTCCTCCACAAATTTGATTAATCTGGTGGCTAGCAAAGCAGCAGTTAGTTCTAATCTTGGTATAGTTATGGATCTTATGGGAGCGACCTTTGCTTTAGCGATGACCAGACAGCTATGATCCGGGCTCACAAAATATATTGCAGTGCCATAGGCGACACCACTTGCATCGCTAAATGCATGAAGTTCCACTGAATCAGCATATACCGTCCTCCGAGGATAAGTAAAGTCACAGCAGAGGTGCAGGTCCTTGGTAACTGTAGACCATTCGGTAGTGCAGTCGTCAGGTAGCGGATCGTCCCAATCTAGTTTCAGTCTCCATAATTGCTGTAAGAAAATTCTGGACCTTATTGTAACGGGCAGTAGTACACCGAGTGGATCGAACAGTTGCGCCGCCACTCTTAAGCACTCCCTCTTTGTTGCCTTATTGGTCTCTGGGAGACTAGCGTTGAACGTCAACAGATCAGAGTCGGGTAACCATAAGAGTCCTAATGTCTTCACTCGCTCTTGATTCTTGGCAGCAACACCATCCAATTGCAGGAGGTCACGTAGTTGAGGACTATTGGTAGCCCATTCTCTGAGATATAAATGTGCTTGAGACATTATTCTTTGGGTATCCAGTAACGCTTAATGACAGTCTCTTCATCACTGCCTGTACCCTGGAGGTTGTCAATGTACAAACCTTCCTTAATAGCCTCCACAACTCCGAGATCCTCTTTAATAATGGAAAGATGTTTTAAGATCGTGGCATTAAGAAGAAACTGTAAGCAAGTCGCCCCGAACAACACTACCTTAAATCGGTAGCAAAGTAAGGGTGACGATAAGTCCAAGGGATCCTTTGGCCACAGAAATCGGGTGTAATCACGATCTTCTTCATGAAGTCTCAACATGAGAAAGGCCTTCTCGATGTCACTTATCCAGGCATATTTGTGTACCCTGAATCGCAGCAATATATTTGCTAGATCTGGCACCAGTGATGGCCCTGTGTAAAGGCAGTCATGAAGACTTGGCCTGCCTTTGCCAATACTAGCGGAACAGTCGTACACAATACAAACGGGCATTGTTGTGCTATTCTTGGTGACCCTGTGATGTGCCAAATAATGACTGTTTTCAGTAACACCGAAAGGAACCTCTTCAATAAAATCACGATGAAGTTGATCTTGGATAACGGTGTAGTGACTACAATAGACAGGTTCTTGTTTGAAACGCTTCTGCAGACCCCTTAGGCGACCCGCTGCTAAACCATAATTAGAAGGCAGCTTCTCTTTATGTTGGTTCCATGGCAGTCTGATTTCATATTGGTGATTCTGTGCAGAGTATGTTACTGTCTCCTTGTATATGTCCAACGCAGTCATGTTTTCCTTTGAATCTTCATTTGGAGAAATTCCTAGATGATCCAGTTCACACATACATTTTAATTCATGGTATGGATTACTTGATTCCGTGGATATATATTGATCCATCGGGGTGACCGCAACTTTCAAAATTGTAACTACCTCTACTTGGGTGCTAGACTTGTTGTTATGGCAGGAGCCACTTAGTGCATAGCCAAATTTAGTGGGTAAGAGAATTATGTCACCCTCCTTTTTGTACCCTGGCCGCACTAAGTCATAATAATAATCGGCACCAACCAACAAGTCCAGTCGAGATGTCTGTGTCATTAGAGGATCAGCTAATTTGTAACCTTTGTTTCGGAAAACTCTCATGTCTGCTTCAAGGCATTCTGATCCTTTGTGATCCGGGAGAGTTTCTACCACAACTGCTTGTAGAGGATAGTTTCTGCCTAGAACTTGTATTTGAAGGACACTACTGGGTACTTTCTGCTCTCACATGCTCCGGTAAACCCTCGCAACCCTTACTGTCTCCTTGTATATGTCCAACGCAGTCATGTTTTCCTTTGAATCTTCATTTGGAGAAATTCCTAGATGATCCAGTTCACACATACATTTTAATTCATGGTATGGATTACTTGATTCCGTGGATATATATTGATCCATCGGGGTGACCGCAACTTTCAAAATTGTAACTACCTCTACTTGGGTGCTAGACTTGTTGTTATGGCAGGAGCCACTTAGTGCATAGCCAAATTTAGTGGGTAAGAGAATTATGTCACCCTCCTTTTTGTACCCTGGCCGCACTAAGTCATAATAATAATCGGCACCAACCAACAAGTCCAGTCGAGATGTCTGTGTCATTAGAGGATCAGCTAATTTGTAACCTTTGTTTCGGAAAACTCTCATGTCTGCTTCAAGGCATTCTGATCCTTTGTGATCCGGGAGAGTTTCTACCACAACTGCTTGTAGAGGATAGTTTCTGCCTAGAACTTGTATTTGAAGGACACTACTGGGTACTTTCTGCTCTCACATGCTCCGGTAAACCCTCGCAACTCTAGGTCTTCATCACTCACTTTTATGTAATGGATCGAGTCTAGAGCGGAGTTTAAAATGAAGGTGCGCTGTGAGCACTGATCCAGCAGTGTTCTCATCTTGAATGTTCCTCTTGATTCCTAAACTGTTGGCAGCATAACAGTTGGGAGGATAATACTAGTCTTCTTTGACGACACAGACATCGTGGTAGTTTGCGTCTTGGTCTTTGTTACCTGTTGAGGTTTTTGCTCCTTCTTTGCACCGTCCCATTGAGATCTGGACTGACAGAGGATATGGTAGTGTCTGTTTTGACAGAACTTGCAGCTGCAGATGTCAGGGTTCACACAACCATTGCTCCCGTGGGTTGAAGATAAGCGGTTGCAAGTCGTCCAGCCACTAGCAGCATGGTAAGGACCCCTCTCCACCAACCCCCGCGAGGCAGCCAGCCGTGACGTCATCGAGCGGGACAAAAAACACTGCGCGCCCCCTCTCACTCTGTTCTACTCCCTCTCTCTCTCCCAGATCCTATCATTACTAGTTAATGACAAAACATATACTTTACAATTAAATATATAAAGCCTTGACATGGGCGAAAACAAAGAGCCTTTCTGGACTGCCCATGACACGAGCTTTCATATGAAATAAAGCACACTCTAATACATAAACTGTAGCCCCATCCACTGCCCTGGCGATCCTAGCGAGTCACTGTAGGACAAGCCATGCGGTTCTAACGGAGTGGTCAACGTCACAGCTTCCCCGAGACGTTATAGACTGCAGCACCGTTGATTCATTTAAACTCCGCGTAGACAAATATCTCGCATCAAACCCGCGACTGACTGCGTTTGTAAATGAATAACTTTATTTTATCCTTCCCTCAGTTACTAACCCATATGTCCCCTACTAACTTCCTAATCCTGCCACTGACATTAGTTCCCTTTCCAATGTTCCCTTACCCACTCTAAACCACTGGACACTTGATCCTCAGTGTTTTGGAGGACAAGCAGCCTAGAAGGGTCACTAGACCTGTTGTTGCTTGATTTTCTTTGTACTCCTTTGTACTCCTTCCTTTGTACTACTAGACTTTTCGCAGATGATAGCTTAGTTTACAGACCAATTACTAATAGGGACGATTGCCTTCGACTACAGGACGACTTAACTGCGCTTGAAAAGTGGGAAGCCAAGTGGCAGATGACATTTAGACCGGACAAACAAATCATCCCATTCTCCTACAAACTCTATAGCACTTTCCTGGATACTGTTCCTTCCCACAAATATTGGGGGGTCCACAACTCAGCGGACATGAGGTGGACCACTCACGTTAGCAGCGTCAGAGCAAAGACTAATAAGGCCCTGGGCTTCCTGCGTAGGAATCTCACCAAGTGCAACGCAACCATTAAAATTCTAGCATTGAAAAACACTTGTTCGGCCACACTTAGAATACTGCGACACCGTCTGGGATCCACACACTCACAACAATATAAATAAACTAGAGGCCATACAAAACAAAGCTGCAAGATGGATCAGACGTGATTACAGACACACTATATCTGTCACTTTGCTCAAACAAGACATTAAACTCGACCCACTTGCAACAAGAAGACAAATACACAGACAACAGATGTTATATAAAATCACTAACAACATAGTAGACATAGACAAAGATTTATATTTACACCCTACAAGTATACGATTTAAAAGACGCAGCCACAACCTAAAATACCACACGTATCAGGCAAGCACGGACATATTTAGACAATCATTTTTCCCCCGCAGCATCCAAGAGTGGAATCACCTCCCATCTCATGTAGTT
Organism: Lithodes maja; assembly: GCA_037953745.1. Taxonomy (NCBI): domain Eukaryota; kingdom Metazoa; phylum Arthropoda; class Malacostraca; order Decapoda; family Lithodidae; genus Lithodes; species Lithodes maja. The sequence continues at coordinate 4,693 of JBAKBP010037475.1, read as the reverse complement.
AATAGCCCCACCCTTGATTCATTTAGAACTAGGATCACCAATCATTACATCCCTAATCCTGATCCTGTCCCTAACCATTAGCCCTAAAAGCACAACCCCCGCATATTATGCCGCCCGAGAGCGGCCCTCTGCGGGTCCCTCAACGTAACCGTAAACGTAAATTCTGGTCTCCAGCACTCAGGAAAGATATAGAGCGACTAGAAAGAATACAAGCTAGAGCTACAAAGCTTTTTCCATCGCTTAGAAGAATGAGCTATGAGGACCGGTTGAGATCTCTTGATCTCTTTCCGCTGGACACGCAGACTACGAGGTCAGCTCATTGAATTATTTAAAATACTTAATTTGTTTGACAATGTCGATTATAGTAAAATGTTTAGCGTCAATATGAATACAACACGCAACCATGGCTGGAAATTAGAATTGAAAAGGTTCAGCACTAGTATTTGTGGAAACGTTTTGACATAATTAAGATATTTTCTACCTGGAACAAACTTCCCTCTGAAGTTGTAAACAGTTGTTCATTAGAGCAGTTCAAGAAGAGAGTAGATAGTATTTTGCACACTCTGTAAGGAGTGTAGTGCACTAAACAGTCTCTCTCCTTCCACTTCGAGTATCTCCACGGAATGGAATGCAAGGTCTCTGAGATACTTACTATTCCTTGTAACTCTCGCTCTCTCTCTCTCTCTCTCTCTCTCTCTCTCTCTCTCTCTCTCTCTCTCTCTCAAGTAGAATTATATCTGTATCTTTTGAAAGGAAGACTGCATACCCATCCTGTTGACCCTTACCTAGAAGGGTCACTAGCCCTGTTGTTGCTTGATTTCCTTTGTACTATTGGAAGCGGTCAATTCTCAGAGAGAGACACTTAGACACTTATTATATACATAGTTTTCGATGTATCTAACTCTGATGAATTCGCTTATAGCATTTCATATTTACGGTACTAAATATTACATAAAAGTTTCAAATTGATGAAGAAAATGGGATGAAAAGTCTTCTAATAGCTAAACTAATGAGGCAAACGTCTAAAATCTCAAAACTAATGGGGTTTAGCTTGAGGGAGAAGGGGATACAGAAAAAAACATCCCATTAACTACATCTAAAATAAGGATATAACTTAGATTAGAATACAAAAATAATTTGTTATCTTAAAGAGATATTTAGCGAGTAATAATTGGTTCTTTTGGCGAGCTGTTAAGGTGATATCACACAAGATCCTTTTCCGTCAATTTGTTCCGGGCAGTTATAGTCTGGCATCTTCAAAATGTAAGTTATATCAGAAATCAGCCACCTAACATAATCTAACTGCAGCCTTTTTTCCAATTGCAATGTGAAGGAGCCTCAAACTTGCTCATCGAATATTTCCGGAAAAAGCGCTCGTGTGACACCGGCTTAATAGTATGTGATGTCAGATTTAAGGGAATATGTGATACTCATCTAACATATTTCCTAGCATATTCGTCTTAAAATTGTTCAATAAAATGTATGTATACAAATTTTACTATGTACTGAAATATGAATTATTATATAAACCAACTGTAAACATTGAACTTTGACCTCGACCTGTGACCTTTACCTTTCAGTGGGAATATAGTTCTGTATTTCGAAATGACTGCATTGGTAAATCTTGTGCGTGCGCTGAATCTGCTGAACAGTCATTGGCAGTTAGGAGCTATTTTATAAGAATAGATTAAGTAGACACTTGACCTTTCTCTTGACCTTTAACCTTTTCTGTACCAGCGATGTCTATTATATTTTGTTCTGGCTATATTTAGACGATTGTATGCAGCTTAGGAAGGACCTGCGGTAGTTCAAAGGGTGGATTGATATAGTTCAAAGTCTGTTATTGCTAGAGATCCTTCTTAAACAGAATATAATCGATTAGTAGTAGCCAGAATATAGTAAAAATTACGTCGCCATTACATATGGAGGTTAATAATGAATGTGCCTTATAATTTGCTAATATCCTTTCCATGTAAAAAGCAACTGTCTCAGCTAATCCAGAAGCATATGAATAAATAGTAAAGGTAATTAATTGACAATAATGATTTACCTTTACCTGTTACCGACATATACAGTAGGTATGTACTGTATATGTAGCTAAGCAAACGTGCGCACACACACACCCCCACACACCCACATTCCTGTTCTCACTTTCTCTGTTTCCCTTGCGGCCGCGCGCGCACGCACACACGCACACACTCACATAATACATTCCTTTTCTCACTTTTTCTTTCTCCTGGTAAACACACACACACACACACACACACACACACAGGAGTACAAAGGAAATCAAGAAACAACAGGTCTAGTGATCCCTCTAATCTGCTTATCCTCCAAAACACTGAGGATCAAGTGTCCAAACAGTGGTTTAGAGTGGGTAAGGGAAACATTGGAAAGGGAACCACTGCCCTGGAACTAATGTCCGTGGCAGGATTAGGAAGTTAGTAGGGGACAGATGGATTAGTAACATATAACACAGTTATAAGTGATCTTTTGTATATCTGGGTAAAAGAGAGTAACGTCTTAATAATACATATATGCAATAATCCTTGATGAATCTGAGGGGGGAATAACATAAAGTTATTCATTTACAAACGCAGCCAGTCGCGGGTTTGATGGTAGATATTTGTCTAGGCGAAATTTAAAAGAATCAACAGAAGAAATGGATGAGTGATGGCATACAACAAGCTACTGAGATCAGAAACAAAGCACGGAACAAATTAAAAAATTATCGTCATAACATACCACTTCACAATGAGTATAAAAGAGAGAAAAAATCAGTTACAACTCTCATTGGTAAAGCTAAATCTTCATACTACAATAACCAATGTTCTAACTGTAGAGGTAATACCTCAGCCACATGGAGACTTATTCGGAAAATTGTTCCTAATAAGAAGAGTAAATCCAATGAAATATCTTCTGATGATTTGAAAGTTAAAGTTGAAGAATTTAATACCTATTTCGCTAGTGTGGGTAAAACTACTTATGAAAGAACACAGAGTAGTCTCCATGGTGAAAATGAGGCTATAGATCATCATCTAAATGCTACCTCTTTAGATGATGAACATTTTAGACCTCAACCTGTTGACATAAGTACTATAATATTAACTGTATTTTTTTTAAATGACACTAGCTCTGTTGGGTCAGACAACATTCCATTAAGAAAAACTTGTATAGATAATACCTCCATAGTCACAGGTGTGTTCCCTACTGCCTGGAAGCATGCAATAGTGGTGCCTGTCTATAAAAGTGGAGACGTGGACAATGTCAGCAATTTCCGACCAATTTCACTGCTTTCCGTAATTTCCAAAATACTGGAACAAATAATCGCCAAGCAACTCACTCAATACTTAGAATCAAGAAACCTCTTATCAAACCGTCAACATGGCTTTAGGCCTAGATTGTCTACTGAGACTGCTCTCACTGTCATTACAGATGCAATTTACAATAATATGGACCATAAGAAAATATCTCTGCTTACTCTATGCGACCTATCAAAAGCCTTTGATAGTGTCAACCATAAAATTCTTCAAAGTAAATGTCTCAAGCTCAAAATTGATTCATTCTGATTTGACAGTTACTTAAGTAATCGAACTCGGTCTGTCCGAATAAATGATTATACTTCTAATAAAGACGACATTGCATATGGAGTCCCTTAAGGTTCAATCCTGGGCCCAATTTCCTAATGTAGTTATCAATATTGATGGGGATACTATAACTCCAAGTAGTCTTGTTAAAAATTTAGGCGTGTACATTGATCGATTTATGCTTTTCGACAAACATACTAATGAATTATCTAAAAAAGTTGTTGGTACACTAATGTGTATTAATCGCATAAATGCCAGTCTCGATAAACCTCGAATAATCGTTGTACAATCCCTAGTACTGAGTATAATAAACTACTGCATCTGGGTATGGGCCACAATAAATGTAACAATAACTAGCGGTGTACATAAATTACAGAATTTTGCAGCCAAAGTAGCCATAGGTGGTGCAAAGAAATACGATCACGTAACACCGATAATTAAAGAACTTGGGTGGTTAAGAATCAAAGAAAAGCATAGGTTGGACATAGTCATGTACTGCTGTTTTTAAGGTGCTAAACGGTTTCTATCCAACATGGTTTAAGACATTTCCTACTGTAAGTGACATAACCAATAGTACAACCAGACAACAAAATTGTCTATGTACCTAGAACTAGAACAGATGCTGGAGCTAGATGTATGAATGGCATAGAACCAAAGATGTGGAACAACCTGTCTTCTAACATTACAGATGCTTATACTGTATCTGATTTTAAAGGTAAACTTATAAGCCTCCTTTTAAGCAACACATCTATAACATAAGCTACTGTTATTTTAGTACTTTGACACAACTGTATTGGTTTGTGTATATCTATGTATTTTACCCTTGACTTTGTAATATTTTATGTTAACATATATATATTTTAATTGAAACTGTAAAGAATAACCACTTACTAGTGGAAATAAAATTATTTGAATTATTTGAACTCTCTCTCTCTCTCTCTCTCTCTCTCTCTCTCTCTCTCTCTCTCTCTCTCTCTCTCTCTCTCTCTCTCTCTCTCTCTCTCTCTCAATATCACCATGTTCTGTTAATATACATTAACATATACCTGGACTGTGTCATGGTTGGTGACAATATCCAGGAGAATATCCAGGTGTCTGTCAAATAT
>JBAKBP010037474.1:0-17270 GCA_037953745.1 Lithodes maja | reverse complement strand
GTGCAATTTGGAATGTCCTTTACAATTTCATTCATCAGGTTCTGAAACGTTGCTGGTGCATTCTTAAGTCCGTAAGGCATAACATTGCACCGGTAGGTACTGCCGTCCACAACAAAACCACATACCTCTTTAGCACGCTCGGACAAAGGTACTTGCCAGTAACCTTTTACTAAATCTACTTTAGACAAAAACGAGCATTACCAATTTTGTCAACACTATCATCAACCCGAGGAAGAGGATATGGGTTAGTTGGAGTCAAACCGTTTAACCTGCGGAAATCAATACAAAAGCGTACCTTGCCATCTGGCTTAGGCTGCAGTGTTACGGGGGAAGTCCACTTAACTGTGCCTTTCTTTATCAACCCTCTACCGAGCATATACTCCAACTCATCCCTCAGAGCTGGTAGTTTTATGGGGGGCACACGGTACAGGATTGACTTAAAGGGTATATGGTCCCCCACGTCAACATCATGCATAGCCTGAGTAGTGAGGCCTGGGTGTTCAGCAAATACAGTGGGGTATGAACCGAACAACTGACGGATAGCATCAAACTGCGGCTCAGGCAAATGAGCTATAGCCTCGTCAGCCCTTAGGCTCGAGTTCCCCGCCCACTGATCCGCTGAAACATGTTGATCCCAGCTATCCTCCTCTGAAGCTTGACTGCCCCCCTCTCCTTCTCCACCACAGCCGCAACAAGCCAACACAGGGACAGTGAGAGGCTCAGAGGGGCGCCTCACATACTCTTTAATAAGGTTCACGTGACATAACTGGTTCTTTTTCCTCCTGTCTGGAGTGGCAACAAGGTAATCTAAATCTGAAATTTTTTCTACAATTTTATAAGGTCCAGTGTACTTCGCAGAGAGGGGGTTACCAACCAAAGGCAACAAAATTAATACCTCTTGTCCTACAGTGAACTTCCGGAGCCTCACTTTGGGATCATACCTGTCCTTCATCAAAGCTTGTGATTCTGTCAAATTTCTACCTGCCATCTCCAGACTCTTAAGCATGCGCTCACGGCTTTCAAGCACATACTTTAATAATGGACAAGGCTGCACAGTCCCCTCCCAAATTTCTTTCAGCATGTTAAGGGGGCCCCTGACACGGTGTCCAAAAATCAGCTCGTTTGGACTAAATCCCAGGCTCTCACCAGGTACCTCCCGAGCAGCAAACAACACATAAGGCAATCCAAGATCCCAATCCATACCGTTGTCAGCACAATAACACCTGAGCATGCTTTTAAGTGTAGCATGCCACCGCTCAAGCACCCCTTGACTCTCAGGGTGATACGCTGACGATACTACTGCTCGTATCCCATGCTGTTGCATTGTTTGCTTGAACATGTTGGAGGTGAAATTAGATCCCTGATCAGACTGAATCTCCTCCGGGTACCCGTACCTTGAGAAGTACCACAACAAGTTACTGACTACCGTCTTAGCCATTCCATTTTTCATAGGGTATGCATCGGGGTATCTAGTGGCAACATCCATTATGGTTAACAAAAATTTATTTCCAGCCTTAGTGGGAGGGAGTGGACCAACCATGTCAACAATAATTTTACTAAAGGGTGGCCCAATCACAGGAATTGGGTGTAATGGAGCCTTAGGAATAACTTGGTTCGGTTTCCCGACACGTTGACAAATATCACATGAGTTTATCCATGACTGCACATGAGACTTCATCCCCGGCCACCAAAACAATTTCCCCAAAGCCGCCACCGTTTTCTTGGCACCCAAATGTCCTGATAATGGAGAATCATGAGCCAACCTAAGCAAACTTTCCCTGCAGCCCTCTTGCACGACCAGCTGGTCAACTGTACCTGATCCGCCCTCCCAGTTCCTTTTAGGATCTTGATATCGGTGGTATAAAATTCCATTAACGAAAAAAAAATCCCCTGCCTTTGCATCCCTATCTTCTTCTAACTCCACAGCCCCATTGGTACACTGCAAAACCTCTGGATCCTCTAATTGCAACTTTCGAATGTTTATGGGAGCCAACATGTCTAACTGCTTGGTCAACAACTCATGCCATCCCCCAGCATCCAACTTAGACATCCGGTTTTCTCGCTGCAGGTAACGGTGCTGTCTCTGAGTCTCTGCCTCCTCCACTACTTTATCAACTGTGTTAGGCACTGGAGTTACTGTGTTAGGCACTGGAGTTACAACAGACTCGGTCAAAGGCCCTGCTATTGGGTCTTTTGGGAGAGCCACTGGTTCTAAACTCTTCAAACTTTTCCCAGCCTTCTGCTTCTCCTTAATTCCCTTCCTCCGCTGTTCTGTGGCCTGGGAAATAGGCTGTGATACCTTAAATGCTTGGGAACGAGTTACCACACATGCCATCTGTTGGCGTTGACAACTCACTACCCACTCTTGTTCCTCCCTACTCACGTCGGCTGGCCTCTCGGCAACGACTAAGGGTGGAACTTCTAAAGTAGGCACCGCAAAGTCGTTGCCGAGAAGAAGGTCAACGCCCTCCACTGGCAATTTCTCAATGATCCCAACATCTAAGTCCTTAATCACACCATCAACTTCCAGCTCCACACGAACCAACGGGTATGACCTGGTCGCATTAATACCCTGAACAACAACCACCCGTGCCGCATTAATTGGTCGCCCCGTGAAATTCTTCAAAAGTGTCTGTGAAGCTCCAGTATCACACAAAACTTCCACCTTATGCTGGCAACCCGCCCAACTTACCCTACCGGTCCCTCTATGGGCGCAAAAGACATCACGGACAGGGGACGAGCCTTCCTGAGTCTTATACATAGCCTGTGACCCTGCCGCTGGCAAACTACCCTGGGTAAATCCAGATGACATTTCAGCCACACCTATGCTGCGCACCAAAGACATGGCTGCAGTTGGCGGCTTACTAGGACAAGATTTTGCATAATGCCCCTTCTTTCTACAATGAAAACATTCCACTTCCCCTATCGGTCTCTTCCGATAAGGGGCGGAGTTCTGACCCTTCTGTAATGGGACGGCTGTAGTCTTTGGTTCAGTCCTGGTATCTTGGCTTTTAAACTGAGGTTTATATCTATAGTGATTGTCCTGAGCTCGAGGGTTTGGAGTATCGCGCCCCTTGGGAACTGCATCAACACGCTTTACAGATTCACATCCCCTGATTAGCGACAACCTGCGGCCAGCCATCTCAGCTGCCTCTTGAAGAGTTCTTGGGTTCTTTTCTTTAATATTTAAAGTCATTTCTGCACCAGTACACTTATAAAACTGCTCGAGCAGAAACAGCTCAGTCAACTGTTCTGCCGTCTCAGCTTTCTCAGAATGTGTCCAGTTTTTAAGTGCATCTTTTAAGTCCCGGGCATGTTCAAGAAAGGTCGCCTCCCTAGTCTTTGTAACACCCCGAAACTTCAATCGATATGTTTCCGGTTGCAACTCGTATGCCCGTAGGACAGCTCTCTTCAATTCTGGGTAGTCAATGCAAGACTCTAAAGGCAGTGCATCATAAGCCTTCAGACCCTTACCCGTAAGTCTTGAGGAGACTAGAGCTGCCCACTTCTCTTCAGGCCAATTATGCTCCCTACACTTCTTCTCAAAACGATTAAAAAATTCTGTGACTTCAGTTTCACTAAATACCGGCACCAATTTGACAAAGTGGGCTAAGGACTGTTCTCTTACTTGGCCCTCACGGCCCATCCGAGTCCCTGTCGACTGTGCACGAGTCTTATCTAAATCTAATTTAGCACAATATTTCTCCGAGTCGTACCTAAGCTCAGCCTCATGCCTCCTGGTCTCATCCTCTTGCCTCCTAACCTCAATCTCATGCCTCCTAGTCTCATTCTCCTGCTTCCTAGCCTCAATCTCCTGCTTCCTAGCCTCAATCTTAGCAAGCTCAAGTCTAAATACCATATCTGGAGACAGGCAGGAAGAGGGAGCTGCCACTACTGAAGGAGGGGGGGCAAAAACTGGGGAACCACCACGTGCACCACCCGAGGGCACTCCAATCTGCCAATTTTCATCCCTCTGTGGGAGAGTGCTAACCTCCGGTAACTGAGTGGACGGCACTGTGGGAGTCGAGTGAGAGGGGATCTGGGGAGGAACCCCCCCAAACGCCCTCTCCTCCGAAACCCCATGTCGCCCACGCAACATCCAGGAAATCAGCTCCCCCTTGGACATCCCTGCTACATTGGAAATGCCCAAAACCTTGGCTATCAGGTGCAAGCCACAAACATCCACCCCAGTCAGCCTCTCCTCCGTCACGTGGTACCGCTTACTCACAAAAACTCTAGCATCCTCCTCACTGGTTACTAACGGCACACCTTCAAATGACATCTCTCGCTCATCGTCAGTGCTAATGCACGACATACTGAAGTCCACAAAAAAATTCTCGAGACAAAAGTGTTAAACTTCCTATGCAAGTACTAATTACTAAATTAACTGGAGTCTCTTAAATGCTTTACTAATTGCCATACAAAAAAAAATATTCTTCAATATGCACGCTAAAATACAAACAAACAAATGTTGTACAACTCTGCAAAAATGTATACTGTTCACAAAATCCTAAGCAAGGTCGCCATTTGTTATGAACTGGCACTCGGGTACACAAGGGCTCTCAATCAGGACTCGAATACGGCTCGCTGCCACAACGGAAACACACGATCCCAACCCCTGAGTACTGCCAGCCGAACAAAAAACACCAATACCCTCCAGAGTTCAATCTGCTATAACGGGGTATACAAGAACTCGGTACTAGTGTTCAACAACAGACTACTAAAGAGACAGGAATTATCTAGTCTGGTCAACAATCAAACAATGAAGTAAAAACAACAACACCAAAGAATAGTGTTGGCCGAAGCCGAAGTAATCCACCCTTGACTATGAACTTAAGAAGTCCACCACCCTCTACTTCGGATCGGCACTATTACGTTACGTTAATTAATAGTCCTTAAGCATCGAGCAAGGAATCTTCTGAAAAAAGTTAGATGCTTCTCGGATGCTCATAAGAAGTACGTATCGGATTTTGAACAGTAATTCAATAAGCAAAAACACTGGCAATTAAATACTATTAAAGGCTTAAATTGGCATAAGAATAATTAAAAGAATATGCAATAGTAAATGGCAAACATTAAAAGGAAGTACTCCGCAAATGCAACGGCCTACTCGGATTGTGCTCGTGGGCCACTAATCACTAAAGTAGCCAAGCTTGCAACACAGGAAATCAATAGTGCATAAACAATATCATACATAACGAAAGCTTCAATACTATTCTGTATCTACTAATCGAGCAAAGTCTAGCTGGGGTACTGTAGGCAAAAAGGTAGCAGTGACTGAGCAAAAACGACTCGTAGCCTAGCGAAGTCCTCACGACTATTTAAAGTATTACGTTAAAACTAACAAGTGCACTTTGAGAAATCCAGATCCCTTGTATCTGGTTTTCTCCCGGCTCCTTGACAAAGTAAAAACAAACTGTTAATAAAATACAGGGTGGTTAGGCTCTTGCCCTCACGCACTGTAAATTATTAACTCAACACAGTCAGCCGCGAAGACAACCTAGGCTTCACTGAACCGAAACGAGTATGCAGGTTTATCGCTTAACCACTGCATCAAACAACAACTCGTAACACAGAAAATCCTTACCCCAGTCTAGCATTACCTAGACTAGCAGAAAACAGGAATAATAATAATAACACACAGGGAAATGCATATACAAGTGCAACAAACATAAATCAATCCTATTCTAAGTCAACCCTTCCAAAATAGGCTATCTAATAGGCAAGTATCTCGTGAGAACTCAAGCGATAATACGTTGGCTGACTAGCTCTGCACCAACGGGACCATGGAAGTTAAACAGGGTAGGGAAAAGAGGAGATAAGAATGTAAGGTAGTAGAGAAAGTTCCCATCAGTCAGAAGAATATATATAGTTAGCAAGGGAAATGAGAAGTCGCTCTGCCTAATGAGTTCTGATGAAAAAATGGCTAGACTTTCCTTTTATACCCAGCCCTCTAGTGAGCCCAACGTGAACTACTAAGGACCGCCCACTGACAACCATTACGTAATTTCTCTCTCTCCTCTGGGATACACAAAGGCTCCCCTAGCACTGAGGGAGGGAGGAGTGTTAGTGAGTTAGGCCTACCTCCTGCCTGGCATACCCACTGACCCCTAACTGTGTCTGTTTCTCTTCCCATCATTACAAATAAGTTTTACACACAATACTTATAACTAATGATATAAAATAGAACTCGTTGACTCAGATGAAAACAAAATACATATTCATAATACTTATAGTACAACGGCTCACATGAACTAAGTTAGGAAACTCTACATAGACTACAGCCAAAGTTCCTGCCCTAACGATCCTAGCGAGAGTGGGGCATGACTAGGCGTTCTGTACAGCATGCTCACACGTGGACATGCGTCACAAGAGTCAAACGATTTTTTATAGAGAGGTGTTGAGACATGTCACGAATGTGCCAATTTATTGGTTTCGGCAACGAAAATCGTGACTTGTCTCACCAGTGGAAAAGGGGCATTACAGTTTGATGCTGAATGATGCGACCTATTGCACCACGTATTGTACAAGGATTGGCAGACACAGTGCAATTTGTCAGGGAGGTTGCTTTCTTCGAATGTTGTTGTTATTATTGTTGTTGGTATTATTGATGACATAAACTAGTTGCTTCGTAGAGCCTGAAGTTAACACCGAGCCACCTTCACACCGTTAGACCATTATATAGAGGAACAAAGGAAGGTCATGGTCTCTGCTGTTGATTGTTTGTGGCCTAGTTAGGAATATGTTGTGTACTGTATATCTATGGATGTATATATTTTTGTACACACTCATAACTCCACACAACTCTCTAATTTTCTCTCTGGATATCTATATATCTATCTATCTATCTATCTACTATATATATATATATATATATATATATATATATATATATATATATATATATAGTAAAACTCGCTAGGAAAATTGAAACAATGGAACACCAAGCTTTCGTCTATTCTCTCAAGACATCTTGAAAGATGTCTTGAGAGAATAGACGAAAGCTAGGTGTTCCATTGTTTCAATTTTCCTAGCGAGTTTTACTACATAATTTGATCACACGTATTTGTGATTTTACCTCCATATATATATATATATATGGATGTGTGTGTATCTGTATGTGTGTATGTGTATTTGCAGGCGCGTATTTGTATGCATGTTTACTGATTATGTGCTTGTTGGTTGACATGATTAATATTATTAATTGATAATCATGGTAACTAAAGTGTGTATCATAAAGGTGTCTTTTAAGAGAATCAAACACTCATAAGGTTCTGTTAATGAACTAATATTTGTTTATAAACCATTTGTATGTATATCTATTTATCTTTATCTATCTATAGCTATCTATCTAGCTATCTAAATATCTTTCTATCTAAATATCTTTCTATCTATCTGTCTGTCTATCTATCTATCTATCTATCTGTCTGTCTTGGCGATACATTATTCTACTCTATTCCATTCTATTTTAATATTTGGACTCCAACCCACCTTGTATATGGCTCTGTCACTTTCAATTAGAAGGAACACAAGCTACAGGTAACTTTGGGTTTTGCCTTGCTCTTACACATAGGAAGAAAACTATACGCTTTGATTCTTTCCATAATTCGGTTCTATATTATTCAAATATAATCTTCCGTCCATCTTTCATAATTGTTCCATTCAATCTGTAACACTATTTGGTAATTTGTAATTAGTATCTGAGGCTCTTCAAAATATCCTGTCCGTCCATTTTTTTCACTCGTTTTCACATTTATTCCTCCCCATTACAAATGCCTTACTGCTATGAGGTTAAGTGTTTCTACTATACCCTGTTCCAAGTAAGTAGGCCACAAATATTTAACATTACCCTTTATAACTCACCAATGACTAGAAAAATCAAGCTAATATATCTGCCATTTGGGAAGGGTCAGCCGGGGTATAGGTATGGAAATGTACAGCCCGTTTGCTCGAGCCCTTTTTAAGTAATAGAGGTTAGGGTTTACGATGTCTGACCTACCTGTGTGGAATAGCATCCATCGAATATATGTTTAAATGTAATAAATGGTATTGTGTTCCTCTTTCCGCGTTGTCGTTATTTGTTTTCCAAGGTTCATAAACTAAACTAAATGTGCTTCTTCTTTAAATATTTCCCCTCAGATACAAGCCTATACTCAATATGTTTTAACTTGGCGTAAATTTGACTCCCTTAGCAGCTCACATCTCTATAACTAATAGAAACATTTGTAACTGAATTGTCTCTGCATCATAAAAAAAAAAGCCTATAGCTCCTCTCTAGCACGTCTAGGCCTTCACTCTTCCCCTTCAGTGTAGGTAATAACTCCTTCCTCTCCCACCCTCCCATAAGCCTTTCGGGATATTCCCGTCAAAATGCTATTCAATATGCTGTATAAGCCATGTACATTATATATACCGGTCTCTCTCTCTATATATATATATATATATATATATATTGTGACAGACAGAGCAACCAGTCTGGAGATACAAACTACCCAGTTGACGGAATTAAGCCCTCTACATTGTACACTTGTACATGTGTACACTCACCCCACCATTACCCCCAGGACCCCCTCTGGACGTAGATGGTTAGGCCCCGTGTGGAGGGCTCAAACAAGTTGGGGCGAGAGCTGCCTGATTGGCGCCGGCATGCCACAAGTTATATGATTGGAGGCGGCACCACGAGACTGAAACTTTCCATCTCGTCATGATAATGGGGCTTGGTGATTCGCTAGAGACCAAATAGAAAGTGTATTCAGGGGTAGAATGGGGTTTGGAAATCAGTTGTATTCCTGACTCGGCTGAGATCGTGAGGGTAAGGAGAGGCGACGGAGGAGATAGTTCAGACATGGCAGTGACAGATAAAATTTATATTTTTATATTACTAAAGTGGTAATGGTGTTCAGTTTACCTGAGATTATTTAACTTGACTTAACTTTTAATTGTAACTCTAAGATACCGTACTTAACATGCGTGGTGTGGTCTTGCAATTAAATTATGACAGGTTATAACTACCAGGTGTGTTGAGGTGAGCTTTCGTGCCGCCTTGTTTTAGTTTGTATATTGTTTTGTGAATCTAGAAAGGTTAATAATGCGGTGTGACAATGGAGAGGTTTATTGGTGACTTTATTAATGAATAGTGAAACTAACTGTGTATTCATCAATTTGTCAAGCACAGTATATTTGTCAAGCACAGTATACTTTACTAATTAAATAACTTGCAATGCGTCCTTGTTGTAATTTTCATTAACAATAGTGATACTTGATTAAGCCTTGACACTATTTAATATTGGGCAAACTAGCGAGCAGTGAACGATCGGACAATCATATAGACAATCATATACCGGTACGTCCTGGATCTGACTTATTTTCTATATATTTACATTTGTTTTGTACATACGTTATCTTTTTGCTTATTGGTTTTATAAATACATTTATTCATGTTGAATTGGTGACTTTAATAGATTCCCTTCTTCAATGGTAATTGTAAAGGATATAATAAGACAATGATAATGAAAGATAATAAAATAATCAGATAATTACCATAACTATTTATAATAAATAATACATTATCCAAGTAAATAAGAAATATCTAATTACTTAAGAAATAATACTTTATAATAAATAATCTCCATCTTATTTTAATCTTAACCCGTTGGTGGCGGAAACCGTTCTCGATAAATCATCATAATAAATAATAATAATAATATTAATAATTAAAGTTGCAAGCAACGTTGTCCGGGGTTCGAGGGGTTTTGCAAGCAGGGTATTGTGTTGGATATAAAAGTTGTGTCATAGATATCAAAAGATCATTTAACTTATCGGGCATGGAGAAACTACAAAAGGAACAGATTGTGCAAACGAATAAGAACGAGAGAGGGAGAGATTGCCTATATAAGGGATCTGCCTCTATTCGTTTAGTAACAGAGTTGTAGATATGTGGAATAGGCTACCGAGTGCTATAATGGGATCAAGAACAATAGAGCTTCAACTTGAAATTAGATAGAATGAGATGGGTTGGGTGTGAAAGGGATCTGCCATGTGTAGGTCAATCAGCTCTCTGCAGACTCCCGTTTTCTTATTTTGTTTATGTTCTCATTTGTGAGGGTGAGAGAGTATGGCAAGAGAGAATAGGATGTCATAAACGTAAGGAAGATAGCGATAAATATGAGAGAGAGAGAGAGCGCGGGATGGGTTGGGTGTGAAAGGGATCTGACATGTGTGGGCCAATCGGCTCTCTGCAGACTCCGGTTTTCTTATGTTCTCATTTGTGAGAGAGAGAGAGAGACTAGGATGTCATAAATGTAAGGAAGACACATAAATGAGAGAGAGTTGTTATGAGATGGGTTGGGTGTGAAAAGGATCTGTCTTGTGTGGGCCAATTGGCTCTCTACAGACTCCCATTTTCCTATGTTCCTATTTCTTATAATTGTGTTTTGGTTGCAGGTATATAATAACATGGGTGTATAGTAAGTAGTGTAAATAACAGGTAACGTTTATGAGATGGGTTGGGTGTGAAAGGGATCTGCCTTATGTGGGCCACTTGGCTCTCTGCAGACTCCCCTTTTCATCTTGGTTGCATGTGTGAGGGATCTGCCTCATTTGTACCGGTGTGCAAAACAAACAAGAACGAGAGAGAAAGAGATTGGCTGTGTAAAGGATCTGCCTCTATTCGCTTGGTAAAAGAGTTATAGATACTGTATGGCACCGGCACTAAAACTAATAGAGTTTCCCATGCTAGAATAAGAAGGGCTATAGAAAAAATGAACAGAAGTAAGTCACCGGACCGGATGGGATACCCCCAAGAATCATAAAGGAAGGAGGTGAGATGTTAGTAGAGCCATTGAAAATGTTATTTGAGGTATCGTTTAATACAGGACAAATCCCGATGGACTGGAGAGAGGCGAACATAACAGCTATATTTAAGAAGGGAAAGAGAAATGACCCAGGGAATTATAGACCAGTCAGTTTGACAAGTGTTGTGTGTAAACTAATGGAAACGGTAATTAGAGAAGGAATAATGGAGCCTATGAAGTCAAACCAACTTTTCAGTGGGAGACAGTTCGGATTCTTGCCGGGGAGGTCGACGGTACTACAGCTAATTAAGGTGGTAGATGATTGGATGCAAATTCTAGAAGATGGTCATGTAATAGACGTGGTATATTGCGATTTTATGAAGGCCTTCGATAAGGTCCCACATAAAAGGTTAATAGAGAAAGTTAGAAGCTATAATATAGGGGAGAAATGTGTGAAATGGATAGAAGCCTTCCTGAAAGATCGGAGACAGAGGGTACTGGTGAATGGAATAGGCTAGGGGTGGAGGGAAATTACAAGTGGGGTACCTCAGGGATCTGTGTTGGGACCACTGCTGTTCGTTATATTTATCAACGACTTACCTGAAGTTATAACTAATGGAAGTGAGGTATACCTGTATGCGGATGACACTAAGCTGTATAGAAGAGTGAGGAGTAAGGAAGATGTGGGTTTGCTTCAAGGAGATGTGGAGTGCATGAAGGGATGGTCTGAGCATTGGTTAATGCCTTTTCATCCAAAAAAATGCAAGTACATGCGGACTGGGACAAGCAAGATAGACAAGGTAGGATACAGTATGTATGAAGCGATGGAGGAAGTGAATGCAGAAAAGGATATAGGAGTAGTGATAGACAATAAGTAAAATTTCCCAGAACATTTAGCGGAAAAGATAAACAAAGCCAATAGAATTATAGGGCTGATAAGGAGAACATTTGTGTCACTTGAAGAAATCTTCAGGAATCTCTATACAGCGCTGGTTAGGCCGCACCTGGAATATGCGAACCAGGTGTGGGCTCCATATATGGTAAAGGATATAGAAGCAGTGGAGAAAGTGCAGAGGAGAGCTAGCAAGCTGGTACCAACGTTGAAGAACACGGGCTATGAGCAGAGGTTGAGGACACTGGGGCTTCCGACACTGGCATATACGAGAAAGAGAGGGGATAATTATGATAGAGACTTTTAAGATAGTGTCAGGAAAGTACGATGAGGATGTGTGTGAAGGTATCTTCTTGATGCGGGAGGGAACAAGAACGAGAGGACACTCTAAGAAAATTTACAAAGAAAGAAATAGGCTTGAGAAGGCAAAGAACTCATTTTGTGATAAGAGTGGTAAATGAGTGGAACGCACTGTCCCAGTATGTAGTCGATTCCGAATCAATAAGGGAGTTTGAAAGTAATCTTGATAAAGCATGGGGAAGACAAGATTTGAAGTTTGATTATAAAACAAAAATACAGAATAGTAAAAAATTTGCGTCTGCTACCGCCGCCGCCAACACCGTGAACGACCGCAGCAGTGCAAGTACTGGTACTGACCTGGATACACAGGCCTAGTTTGCCTTTTTCCAGAGGATCTACTGTAAGAAACTGTAAGGAAGTATGTGGAATAGGCTACCAAGTGCTATAGTGGGATCAATAACAATAGAGCTTCAACATAAAATTTGATAGGACGAGATGGGTTGGGTGTGAAAGGGATCTGCCGTGTGTGGGCCAATCGGCTCTCTGCAGACTCCCATTTTCATCTTGGTAGCATGTGTAAGGGATCTGCCTCATTTGTACCAGTGTGCAAATAAGAGAGAGAGAGAGAGAGATTGGCTGTGTAAGGGATAGATCTGCCTCTCTCGTAACAGAGTCGTAGATATGTGAAATAGGCTACCTAGTGCTATAGTGGGATCAAGAACAATAAAGAATTTCAAGATAAAATCAGATAGACATATGGACAAAATGGGTTGGATGTGAAAGGGATCTGCCTTTTGTGGGCCACTTGTCTGCAGATTCCCATATTCATCTTGGTTGCATGTGTAAGGGATCTGCTTCATTTGTACCGATGTGCAAGCAAACGAGCGACAGAGAGAAACTGGGTGTGTAAGGGATCTGCCTCTATTCGTTTAGTAACAGAGTTGTAGATGTGTGGAATAGGCTACCAAGTCCTATAGTGGGATCAAGAACAATAGAGTTCAACATAAAATTAGATAGGACAAGATGGGTTGGGTGTGAAAGACTGCCACGGGTGTGTCTGGCCACCATTTACAATACCTCTACAGATGGGACCAAGAGAATCACCTCTACAGTACCTCACTTGAGGAGTGGAATAATAGAAAAGGAATTAGGAGGAACAAAAGCATGGCCTGCAATATAGAAAAAGTCAAGAAGAGTGAATCAAAGAAAAACATTTATCATGCAGCCATGCAAGCCTTTTATATAAAGAGTATAATCTTAAAATATAGAGAACAACCTGGTACATATATTATTAGGGTAAGTGTTTTTATAGAATAATGATTGCCTTCACAATAAGGAAAAAAATGAAATTCCCATACTACTATTCTGAGATAGGTCAAATTGAGTTCAAATTATCATCCAAATATAGCCTGACTGAAATTGAGGGAAGGTATGCAAACACGGGTAATACCTTCCACTGGTTCAGCTTTTAGGGGGTAGAGAACAGTGTTGGCTATACTTTTCTATAGGACAAACCTGTCCCTATATACAGACCTATTTCATATGGACTTAATTATTTTAGAGTAAATTTAAGTAATTTGCTAAATGAACTAGACAAATACTCAATTAGTTGCATTGTGAACACATCCAAACTAACTCTTCTATTGCAAATTTAATGGAAAAGCGTGGATACTCTCAACATGTAACACAACCAACAACTGAAAATGGCACCCTAATTGATCATGTTTATGCTAAGAGATGAGGAAATATGAAGGTGAAAGTTATTCCCACATATTACAGTTATCATAGTGAATTTCCATTGAAATTTGAATGCCCCTTTTTGTATGTTTTTCCCCTTCTATTCTTATTCTGTCTAATTCGGTTGTCTTCCGGACGGCCTATATCATATGCCAGGGTACCCTGGCCTGGCTAGTTTATTGGCTCCTGACTTTATTTGTGTCTATGGTCGCTGGTGCGGTCAAGCTGACTCGATTCCCCTCAGTGGTGTATTATGTAATAATAATAATAATAATAATAATCGGTTTATTTCAAGCCGGCAGCCAATGGGGCTGAAAATACACAGACTTAACCTAGATCTTATCCTAATGGATCAACAAACTGATCCTGGCAGCTAACGAGAGCGCCTACATACTCCCAAGGGAGTAGGACGTGGGCAGGAGACTTTGTGGGTCCCCCGAGACGATCCGCCCAGATCTTGCCTTCACGGCCAGGGAAAGTTTTTGAGAGAACTTCCCCTGCCGGCGCCTGGGATTGAACCCCCGACACCAGAGCTAGCGCTCCCAATACAGAGTACTAAGCGCGCTTGGCCACCGTGACCATGTGTGTATCTCTGTGTGATTTATTTCTTCCTTAGACCTGATTTCTCATTCTTCGCCCTTGATCACTTCTTAATTGGTGCTGCAGTGTAGCAGTTCTTGACTCACCCTTCGGCCCTACCCTATAAGAGGAACTCTGGTGCGGCTGAATTGGTGAAATGGTGAGAAATGTCTGCGTATCTTCACCTTCCTAGATTTGTTCACCTCTTGCCCTTCCCTACCTATCATATCTTGATTGGTTGTCCATCTTGATCAGATCCTTCAGGCCAGCCCTATAAGAGTTTTTTTGGGGAACTCAGTGGTCTGGTTAAACTATTTTAATAAATATCTTTTTAATCCTTAACCATCGGCGCTCGACATATGTCGAGTTAAAGAAAACGTGCCCATATGCGGGCCTCGACATATGTCGAGTGCAATTTTGAGCACGTAATGTGCTCTGAGAGAGAGCCGAGCGGTGCTAGGAGCAGAGATTGCTTCCTGACTGCTCGCCACCACCGCCGTGGGTCGACTGAAATTTATTACACCCTCCTCCACCCTCTCTCACTCGCTACACAGGGAATTATGTAAGGAAATTACCTTATTTTAGGGTTTTTGCACTCGTGTTGCACGATCGTTGCAAGAGAACCAGTGGTCGTAGAAGGATGGTTCGGGTGTCATTCGAAAGCTCTGTTTATGCCCTTTCAGGGATAGATACTTGTATTACACTCTGGGTCTTGTTTATGCATGAAAAAGAGCACAGAAACAACCCCATTTAGGGTAAAACCACCCGCTTGGCGGGTAGAAGTTACCGACCCACCCGCTCTTAAGGCGTTAAATATGTAAGATATGCAATAAATTATGTAAAATATATTGTTTTTTCTTTATATATATAATTGTCATTATGAAGTTAAATTGGTTTCACAGGGAAAATATATACTTGAACAATTGTTTCCGCTGACAAAGAAATTATAGATTCTTGGAAAATACCGTACACTACGAAAGATTATTCAACATGGAATTTGAATGGAATAGAGCAGCTTAGCAACGAAAAGCCAATACTCCCCCCTCCCTGTGATTGTGCCAGCTTTTGTAAGCAGTGCAATAACTTAATGAAGGACAGAAAAGCTGCAGGATGCTCTGGCATTCTAGCTGAGATGATTAAGGCCTCAGGTGAGAAAGGAGTAGGTGTGTTCAATGAGCTAATTAACTTCATCATCAGAGAGGAAGTAATCTCTGATTAATGGCACAAAAGTACATTATATACTGTATATGAGCAAAGGGGACTCATTGGATAGGGAAAATTATAGGGGCCTGAAAATACTTGATCAAGTCATGAAGGTCTGTGAGAAAGTCTTTGAAGGTATGATATTGACGATATGCAGTTTGGCTTCATGCTAAGACACGGCACAATCCAAGTCATGAAGGTATTTGTGTGATAATGAAGATGTATGAGGACTCACAAACGGCAGTGAGGGTGAAAGATGTACTGGTACTGAGTGATGACTTTTCAGTTCGTGTCGGAGTCCACCAGGGCTCTGTGTTAATGAAGCCCTTTCCTCTTTTTTGTTTGTTTATGGTTCTGGAGGAACTATCTGGTGATTTCAGAGTTGGGCTCCCCTGGGAACTGCTATAAGGGTCCTGAAAATGCTTGACTTAGTCATGAAGGTCTGTGAGAGAGTCTTAGAAGGTATGATAAGGGAAAGATACTGTATGTACTGTATGTACTTAAAAGATAGGGGTCTGATGTTGTGTTTGCAGACCGGGAGAAGGCCTTTGATAAGGTGGCCAGAGAAGTTGTGCAGTAGGCTAGGAGAAAACTTGGCATTGAGGAGTGGCTGGTGCATGTGATAATGAAGATGTACGAGGACTCACGAACGGTAGTGAGGGTGAAAGGTGTACATCTGAGTGAGGGACATATACAGTACGGTACCAGATATTTGGTAAGGGTTAGCTTTATATCCCATGTACTGGTTACTAGGGACATATACTAGGTGTTAGGTGGAGGTTAGTTTTGTATCCAAAGTACTGGGTACTAGGGACATATACTAGGTGTTACGTAAGGGTACTGAGTGATGAGTTTTCAGTTCGCGTCGGAGTCCAGCAGGGAAGTGTGTTAATTAAGCCCTCTCCTCTTTTTTATGGTTCTGGAGGCACTATCTAGTGATTTCAGAGTTAGGCTCCCCTTGCTATAAGAGGCCTGAAAATGCTTGGCCAAGTCATGAAGGTCTGTGAGTGTGAGAGAGTCTTTGAAGGTATGATAACTTCATAGTCAGGCAGCTGCAGGAAACATATCTAAGAGGTGTTTTTCCGGTCCCGTCTCAAGACCACCGTCGCATCATCTACACGAAAAACTGTTTTTCTGGTCCGGTCGCAAGCCCACCTTTAGCAAGCGAGACACCAATATTCTCTTGCGACGGCAAGAGAGCTCCGGAGCTGGGTTGACAGTAAGCTGAAACATCTCACTCAACTTACTGTTTCTCCATTCTAATTTATTTCGGTATATTTGTTTATCCAAACATTATGTTATAATTTACTTGCCTATTATTAGGAAGTAGAGTAATAAGAGCCCACAGTAACGTATATCCAATTGTTGATAATAAATTAATGTGGGACAGTACGCTTGGTTAAATTTTGTCCACGAAACAACAACAAACCCCAGCTTTGACTAGGCCTAGGCTATGCTATTTACCGTTTGTTTTTTTCATATCAGAATTGCATGTATATAATCCTAATGATAATTAAATTGGCGGTGAATGTTATTCCGATGAAATGGAAGTTGTATAGCCTAGCCTATATATTTGTAAGATGTGCGCTGGCTTGGAGCTAGCCTGTGTTGTTTTTCCTGTCCTGTGATAATCTTGCGACGGCTCGGTTGAGACGGTGGTCTTGCGACGGGCCCGGAAAATCACGTCTCTACTGAAAGTAAGAAGTTGTGCAGTAGGCTAGGAGAAAATTTGGCGTAGAGGAGTGGCTGGTGCGTGTGATAATGAA
>JBAKBP010037473.1:5000-12500 GCA_037953745.1 Lithodes maja | reverse complement strand
GTCTAATAGTTGACGCAAGATAGTGAAAAGGACGTCACCGGTACAGTTAACCCTTTCAACCCCGAAAGGGGTTGAAATAGGGGAGCTATCCCCCCCCCCCCCCCCCCCCCCGCCAAAGGCGGCTTTCTAGGGCCTTTCCTAGCTGATGCTGAGAGGATTGGGTTCTAGTCATGTGGTGATGGGCTGGTCTATCAGAGTGAGAACTGAGCGATCTCTGCCATACCCATAGCTTACTCTTGACTGTTCCTTTAACTTATATATTTTCTAGATCTCAAGTGACGGCGTCTCTTCCGTGGATTGACCTCCCAATCTACCAAGATTGGAAGCCAAAGCATCACATTTTTCCTTTGCCCCTCAACTTTCTCTTCATAATAATTGCTGAGGGGCACAGGGCCCTGGGTGGGGCTTTGGTTTCCAGGGCGTTTCCGCACCCTCCTCAGCTCCCCGCCATGGAGTGGCTTCGGTCACCCAAGCTTTATTGTGGTCGGCAGGGAGGGTTCTGTGGGGGCGCTCGGTTATGGCCTTGGCCTTGCTCGGGGACTTGGGGCTGTTCGGCCAGGCAGCTTGGGGAACAACAACAACAACAACAACCCTTTCAGTACCGGTGACGTCCTTTTCATCATATGCTGGCAACTATTAGACGATTTTATTCTGCTTAGGGAGGGCGTCTACCAATAAGAAGGCTACAGACTATTCATCCTTTTAGCTACCATCCCATTCATCCTAAGCTTCATAAAATCGTCTAAATGTAGCTGAAATCAGTTGAAAAAGACGTCGGCGGTACAGAAGGGGTTAAGGGGAGAGGAGTCGTTTTTCTGATCCCCTTTCTTCCTCATGATTAAACCCATTCAATTTCAGATTATAAGGCGTTCGGCCCAGTAGTTTGCCGATTCTAAGACCTTTCGCCCCATTTATTCGTCAATATTAGGACCTTTCGTGCCGTTTAGGTGTCGATTGTTTTCTAGCGAGCGATAGCGAGCCTGTAATTTTAGGAGGAATCGGCCTTCGGCCGAGAAATTTTTCTACCAAAAAATGTACAAATTTATCTTGGAAGGTGGTTCTAGGGGGTGTTTTTTTGAAAGTTTGATGGAGGTCTAGCGAGGGAACTAACAACAAATAACAAATCAATAAATAAATCGAGCAAAATATACCCCCTATCCTCTTAAAGATAACGATAATAAGGTAGTAACGCTTAGAGGGAATAATTGTCCTGATAAGAATATATAACCTCCACGTGACCCAGATAAGGCTAGTGATAAGATAAGCGGAGCTATTTTGGTTGAAGACTTGAATTATTATGGCAAGGAATAAAAGATAATTAACGTGAATTAGCGTTGTTTTGGTCATATTATTACCTACCAAAGACATCATTTGAACTCTAAACCATCATTTCATCTTACATTATACACTAATAAAGACTGGAAATAATGGACTCGCCTTTGGTTTGGCATCCTGAGATAAGATAAGCCCTTCAGAATACGGTATCGTCATTCGGCTTTGATTACAGCTAACATTAAGCCTTTCATTACCGGTGTAGGCCTTTTTACTTTTACTGCGAGACGATTTAATTCAGTTTAAAAAGAGCCTCCAGCAATATGAACAGGCTTCGAACTTAACCCTTTTGACTACCAGCGATCATTCTTTACCCTTTCAGTACCGGTGCCGTCCTGTTAGCTTTATTGTGACTGCTATGAGACGATTATATTCAGTTGACAAAGGGCCTCTAGCATTAATAGAATTATTAGTAAGATACTCCTGGGGTGGGTGGCTAGGAATCCTCCTCCAAACCAAAGCCCCACCCAAGGCCCTGTGCCCCTCAGCAATTATGAAGGGAAAGTTGAGGGGCAAAGGAAAAATGTGACGCTTTGGCTCCCAATCTTAGTAGGGAGATCAATCCACGAAAGAGACACCGTCACTTGAGATCTAGAAAAATTATAAGTAAAAGGAACAGTCAAAGCTATGGGTATGGCAGAGACCGCTCAGCTCTCACTCTGATAGACCAACCCATCACCGCTGTGCCTAAGTATATACATATACTGTATATACATGTGTGTCATTATATACATATACTGTACATACATGTGTGTCATTATATACATATACTGTACATACATGTGTGTCATTATATACATATACTGTATATACATGTGTGTCATTATATACATATACTGTACATACATGTGTGTCATTGTATTAGATTAGTTTATAACTACCAATACAACTTTAAGGGTAAATTATAATTATTAAGGTAGCTAAATTACCCTTTTCATACCTATATATTATATACAGTGTGGGTGATAGTAAAAGAGTAGTATCGCATCGTAGTGTGGTATCGTATCATAACGATTTTGTTATGTTAGTGAAAGGCACTTATGAATCATTGCGATACGATGTGTAAAGTGTATGTGGGCTAGGCTAGGTGCGCAAGTGTGAGGGTGAGGTTATAACACTTGTATGTAGGGGAGGTAAGAGAGAGAGAGAGAGAGCTAGGGAAGGCAAGAGAGAGAGAGAGAGAGAGCGAGAGAAAGAGAGAGAGAGAGCACATAATCATCTATCAATCAATAAATCATTAGGTTATATTATGGAGTTTATATCATCACATAAGACAATTTGTGTTTCTTATTTCAACATTTAATTTTTGCTAATTCGTTAGTTCCATATAGTTATTTTCATAAGTTTTTTTTCTATATATTGTGCCGTTTCTGTTTTTGTTTTGTTTGATTTGCAAGGTTTACGTTTTAAAGGGAGATGGGTCGTTTTGCTGGTCCCCCTTCTCCCTCATGTTTAATCCCATTAGTTTTGAGATCTTATGACGTTCGGCCCATTAGTTTGGCGATTTTAAGATCTTTCGCTCCAATTCTTTGTCAATATTTAGTCTCTCTCTCTCTCTCTTTCTAACTCTATCTATCTCTCTCTCTCTCTCTCTCTCTCTCTCTCTCTCTCTCTCTCTCTCTCTCTCTCTCTCTCTCCCCGTGCTACCGCCAGACGCTGCAGACGCTCTGTCAACGCTCTCACGATATCGATCATAATTTGAGTATTAACTACTCATCCTCTTCATTCTTGTGCATGAAAGGTGGTTAAGAGCACGTTTAACCATCCTGTAGCTTAGTAAGCAACACTGCACGATATTTCGCTGTGTATTGACTGATAAACTTTGTGTTTATCACAAGACTCCTGCTCGGACAGGGCGCCACTAGCGCCATCTATTGTTTTGTTTTGCTTTGTAAACAAACGCTCTCTTATTACTATTTTATATAAAATCGTAGCCCCTAATTTTACCCATTACCTACTGTAGTAAGTATCTATTTAACTGCATTGCATGTAAGTAAAGCTTTGCATATTAATTTGCTAATAAACAATATTGTTTGCTAACTAACCTGCCTACAGAGACTAACGCCGACGCCATTTTGTAAACAAACCTTTTGGGGGGATTATACATTAAATTCCAGCAAATTTTGTACCAAATTTAAGTGCATTCATTTATCTTTTCCCCCTAGATATATTCTTGACTTTTTCTCCTCAGACTGATTTTACTTTAAGCTAAGGGTGGTATTTGTACAAACTAACCTAGCCTAACCCAACCTGCCAAGCTTTTGACCTAACCCAAACCTAGCCTAGCCTATAGCCAGCCAATCTGTTTTATTATTAACTCTTGTAGATATTGTATTTAGTATCCTACTGTAGCTATACAGTATATATCTGTAATTTTAGTTGTTGCTTGCACGATCTTGTAATAACCTTTGACTGATACACTTTTTTTATCTAAAAAGAGTAGGCTACTGCTTTACTAGGCTACAGTGACACCAGGTCCATCTGTTGACACAGTATATTAACCCCTTGTGTGCAGTCACACTTTATTTTTATATAATCTCTATTTGGTGAATTGTATAGTTAGTTACATATTCTGTTATACATATATTTGTTTAAGGTTAGGTTATCACACCTGGTAGCCTATTTCTGCGAATTTCAATTTTATTATTTTCGGTTAGGCTATTCAACGCTGGTAGCCTATTATTGCGTATTTCAATTTTAAAAAAAAACTTTTGGTTAGGCTATCGCCCCTGGAAGCCTAATTCTGCGTATCTCAACATTTTTGTTTTCGGTTAGGCTATCACCCCTGATAACCTATTTCTGCGTATTTCAGCATATTTGTTTTCGGTTGAAGTGATTGAAGTGTTTTTAAAGTGAGTGAAGTGTTTTAAAGTGAGTGAATTGTTTTTTAAGTGAGTGAAGTGATCTGAAGAAAGTGACTGTCACCATGCCTCGCGCTTGTGCGAACTGCGCCGGTAGGTTTGGTGAGTCCATGTTTGCTACTATCGATCTTCAAGACTGCCGGCTCTGCCAACAACGAGAGAATTTTACAGTGAAATTAGATGAAGCCTACAACAAGATCAACGTCCTCACCATGAAGCTGAAATCACTCCAAGAGTTTGTAACACTCAACGTTGGAGTACCACAAACTTCAATTGTCACCGCAACTCCAGCAGCCACCAACGCCCCAACGTCAACTGCCAACAATTCAACGCCTACAGTAGCCACTTCAGCTGATGTATCCGATACTCAAGATACAAATAGTGACTCTCTTCCCCCTCAAGACAACTTCCGTGTCGTGAGGAACAACGTTTGCCCCAAGACCAGGAAACACATACCGATTACCGAGTGTCAAAACCGTTTCCAGATACTCGCAGACTCAGATGACGAAGAGGAAATAGAAGAAGTCCGGCTCGTGGGAGACTCGATGATACGTGGTCAGCTCACAGAGTTTTGCGCCAGGGCACCTAAGACCAGGAAGCGTTTTTGTATCCCTGGTGGTGGTGTGGATGACGTAGTTGCAGCAGTTGACGAAGTATCAAAGCTGGCCCCTGCTAATACAATGTACGTCATCCACGTTGGATCCAACGATGTGCAGCGAACCCGGTCGGAAGATTTGCTTTTAAAGTACCAGCAGCTGATCAAGTCGTTTAAGGAGAAGTCATCAAGGATCATCGTCTCAGGAATCGTCCCCCGGCTCGGTGTAGAGAGCCGATTTTACAACATAGCCACCAGCACAAATCGTTGTCTAGCAAACCTCTGCAGGAAGGAGAACGTGGGATTCGTCGACACCTGGGACAATTTCTACTACGATGACTATTTGTTTTCGGACGATGGAGTTCATCTGAACCAGGTGGGAGCAGCACGTTTTGGGCGTCTTCTCAACGATGCGGTGAAGGATTTTCGGAGAAGAAATCGACTCAGCACAGGACAACCAGGAAGGAGGACCGAAGACAGCGAGGACGGCAACCTACAAAGGAATTAAATACTAATCCGTCAAGAACCGCGAATTTGGATAAATCTCCACCAACACGACCCAAATTCAAAACCGTCAGGGATAACGACCGAGGACCGAGGACAGCCATGAATGTAAATGTAGATCCGACCAGAACCAAAAATTCGATGAAAGAACGTTCTGCGAGTTCTAAAACCGCAACTTTAAAGGTTTTCTATGCAAACGCTCGTAGCATACGCAATAAATTTTCAGATTTAGAGGAACTAGTGTTTACAGAAAATTATGATGTGATTGGCATAACAGAATCTTGGCTCAATACAGAAGATAGAGACTTTTTAGCAGAGTATTCACTTCCCGGTTATGTAATGTTTGAGAACAGCCGAATAAATAAAAATGGAGGTGGCGTTTTATTTTATATCAAAGAAAGTCTTAACCCGACCCTCGTGTCAAAACCTCAAATTGTGAACGTCGACACATCTTTTGTGCTAATAAAGAATAATAAAGGTACAAAAATAATACTTGCGTTAATATACAGACCTCCAGCTCAATCAGTGCAAACTGACCGAGAAATTTACGAACAAATTGCAGATGTAAGTAACTCACAAGATACCGTAATTTTTGGCGACTTTAATTTACCTGTGACCAAGTGGGGCGATACTCTTACTTCACACTCCGGACATGACTTGTATACGAACTTGCAAGAGAGTTCGCTTTATCAATTTGTTCGAACGCCGACCCGTGGTAATAACGTTCTTGACATTGTACTTGCAACAAAAGAAGAATTGATAGAGAATTTGAATGTTGGTGATGAATTCAGTAACAGCGACCATCGTACGATAACTTTCACTTTAAAGTTTACTAGTAACGAACCAAATAGTAGCATCGAAAAAGTCCCTAATTTCAAGAAAGCAAACTTCCATAAACTTAGAGCTATGTTTAAAGAAACTGACTGGAGCTTTTTAATTAACAATAACGATATAAATACATCTTGGAAGTTATTCGAAACCACTTACCTAAAAGCAGTGCAAGACTGCATACCATCGAAAATACGGCGTCCAGGCCATAATAATAAGCCCAAATGGTGGAATAAAGATATTTCAAACTGCCTGCTTGCTAAAAAATTTGCTAATGATAGATTAAAATCCTCACAAAATGACGAAGAACGGGTGAAATTTGTAGAGCTACGACGCAAAGCCAAAAAGTTAATTAAGCAAAGTAAAAAGACCTTAGAGTTACATATTGCGAATCAAAGTAAAACAAACCCGAAAGAATTCTATAGTTATATCAGAAAGAAAAAAGTAGTTACTTCAACTGTTGGACCGTTAGTCGATGAAAAAGGAGAATACACCAAAGAGGAAGTACAAATGAGTAATGCCCTCAATACCTTCTTTGCATCAGTTTTTACAACCGAAGACCTCAGTGATATCCCTACACCATCGCCGATTCAGATTGATAATTCAGATCTTCTAAGCAATATTACCGTTACAGAGAGAGAAGTATTGAATTGTTTAGATAAACTCAAAGTAAATAAAACGCCAGGACCTGATACAATCTCGCCTAGAGTTCTAAAGGAAGCTAAGAATGAGCTCTCCAAACCACTGACATTACTATTCAATAAATCCTTGCAGTCTGGAACTATGCCTGATCAGTGGAAGCTAGCCAACGTAACACCGATATTCAAAAAAGGCAGCAAATCCCTACCCAGTAACTATCGTCCAATTAGCTTAACCTCAGTTGTATGTAAAATGCTAGAAACGGTCATACGAGACAGACTCGTAAATCACTTAGAGGAAAATAACATACTTAAAGATACTCAACACGGCTTTCGTAAAAAAACGTTCCTGTTTAACAAACCTCTTAGACTTCTTCCACGATATCCTCAACCTCTACGATGAGAGTAAAGCTGTAGATATTATATACCTTGATTTTCAAAAGGCCTTTGACAAAGTTCCCCACAAACGTTTACTGCTAAAACTAAAAGCGCATGGAATACAAGACGGTGTGTTGAAATGGATAGAAAATTGGCTCAACAACAGAAAGCAAAGAGTAGTCATAAACGGTAAGGCATCTAAATGGACCAATGTAAGTAGCGGGGTACCCCAGGGATCGGTACTAGGACCAATTCTCTTTCTAATTTACATCAACGACATAGATGAGGGTCTCACCTGCACAATCTCAAAATTTGCTGACGATACAAAAATTGCAAATAGCGTACTCTCAAAAGAACAAGTTGA
>JBAKBP010037472.1:0-17271 GCA_037953745.1 Lithodes maja | reverse complement strand
GGTAATATTTTCATTACACACATTCACGAAGGTAAATCATAGTTTAGAAAGGAAGGCTCACGACAAGGCACCAGCTTCATGCGAAATATAATTTATTTTAATCATTAACTTGATGTATCCGATGCCGTCCTTTTAACTTTCTTCTGGCTAATGTTAGACGATTGTATTCAGTTTAAAAAAGGCCCCCGGCAGTTAACAGGCTCGAACTCTCTCACTTAACCCTTTTTACTACCACAGATCCTTCTTAAACTACACACAATCTTCTAAATACAGCTAAAATATAAAGACGTTGCCGGTACAGAAGGGGTTAAACCATTGATTTCTAGATTATCAATGGAATAGTGTTTAATTACTATGACCCTACATCATAATGTTTGCCTATAGTTATCATAACACATGTTGCTTCAAAACATTGTAATAGCTGATTAATCGAAAGGGAAACATGGCTATGTACCGCCCAGCTAAAACAAACAAGAAGAAACTATTACACTGTTCCAAATAAGTAGTCCAAAACTCTCGAGCATGAACCTCTATAACTCACAAACGACTAGACTCTAGAGTAACTGAGATAATTTGTCTACCATCTGCGATGGGTCAACCAGGGAATAGGTGTGGAAAATGTACAACATATTAATTTTGTTCTATCACCTTTTGATAGGTGGGGTCCACGATTTCTGGACTACCTATTTGGAACAGGGAATATATGAGTGTTTTTTGTTTACATTTGTCACATTTGTATTTGTTTAACAGTAATAGAAATACATGAATAAGTAAAATAAAATAAATTAACCTAGTTGTGCCTAAGTGCAAACGCATGGAATGGATTGATTTTTGGTGTTCACAAATAATACATACATACAGTATATACATTTTTCTACCCAGGCTTTTTAACCCTCTCCGACATATGACGCGACTTTGAGCCTATTGGGGATACTTTAAAGCCTTTGTTACCATCAGGGGTATTTAGAAACCTATAGTTTAGTTACTTCAACCTCCGCAGTTGTCTTTGAGTTAGCTGCGGGCAGAAAACTAATTTTGGAGAGGTAATAATAAGAGTGAGAGAGCTCTATTTCTTATGCTAATCTGGCAACCTCTGCGTCATATATGCGTGAAAGGGTTAAAGTACTTTATGTGAAGCCAGCAATTTATGGTTAGGGTATTAATGGTTGTTTGTCCATTGATGATTTGTGTTTGGTTCTATCGCTAGGGATGAATTATACGATGTTTGGCCCATTACCTGTTACTGTTTGCGAACCGGCATTAACCCCTTCTGTACCGGTTGTTACGCTGGCCAGCTTGCCAGAATGTACTCGTACTCGCTAGCGCTCGCCGGGGCAGTGAAATGGGCTATAATAATCGTAGAAACGATGTTCTTTCTTTCTTAGTGTTCATGTTGTCACAGACAGATCAGTGTTTGCCTTTATTCTTGTCTGTGACACTTGGAAGTATTTTATATCATGAATAGAATTATAATATATGTAGTGTGTTAGTTGCAAGGAGAGAGAGAGGGTAGAGCGAGGTGGTAGTGTGTGTTGTGACGTCTACCAGCGTTGGCAGAATCGCCTCTCGTTAGCCACTAGCGCTCGCCAGGGACATCGAAATGGGCTACAGTTATCAGAGAATGTTGTTCTTTCTTTCCTAGTACTCGCATTGTCACAGACAGTCCAGTGGTGGTCTTTATTTTCGTCTGTGACAACGGGAAGTATTTTATATCATTAGTAGAATATAAGATGCATTGTATAGAGTTAAGGAGAGAGAGAGATATAGGCAGCGTGGTGGTAATATGTGCGTGTGTATGTATGTGCTGCCTCGCTCGGAGGAGTTTTCCCGCTTGCGCGCGGACTTTCCCTTGCCTTTGATTGGCTGGTGGATCCTGGCGTGTCCTAGGGGCCTGCTGCCTTGTGACGTCTCGGCCCGTGATTGGCCGACTATCGCGCACTTGCGGGCTCCTGTGTAACTAACCTCCTTCATGAGGGTCCCGAGGAGCTGCCCTCCTCAGGACAGGCTTGGTGCGCGTGCTTCTAACATCCCCTTGCATACTCTCTCCCAATCACCCCCCTTTATCACTGTTTCTCTCTCTCAACTTCTTCTTTTTCTATTACTTCTCGCGTTTATTCAATTACTTATCCCCTTGGGTTCTGCATACGGTTTCCATAGCCGGCCTCTGAGATATTTACATGTACTTAGAATAGGTTTGAGGGTTCTTAGTTAGTATAGGTTAGGAACTCTGTGTGTGTCTCCATTATTGATTTAGTGTTTCTGCTCTTTTATTTAACCCTTAACTGTCGGCGCGCAACATAAGTCGAGTATAATAAATCTGGACTATCTGGCGGCGCGCGACATAGGTCGTGTGGCAATTTCAGCACGTAATGTTGCTGAGAGAGAGAGACAAGTGGTGGCAGGAGAGTAGCGAGCGTATGACTGCTCCAGACCACCGCGGCGAACCTACTGACACGAATCCCACCTCCTCCCTCCCTCTCTTACTCGCTACATACTGAATTGTATGGGGAAAGTACCGAATTACATGCTTTTTGCACTCGTGTTGCGCGGTTGTTGCAAGAAAACTAGCGGTCATAAAAGGATCGTTGTGGTGTCATTGGAAAGCTCTGTTTATGCCCTTTCAGGGATAGATACTTGTTTTACGCTCTGGGTCTTATTTAGGCATGAAAATGATCACGTAAACAGCCCTATTTTGGGTAAAAACACCCCGCTGGTGGCTACATATTATATACCGCCTAGGCCGCTCTTAAGGTGTTAATGCTAGACTGGGATAAGGTAACTGTAGTCGTTATCTCCGATGTGTGTACGGTTTGCTTATACCTACACGACTTCGACCGGTCCTGTGGTAGCCTGGGTTGTCTTTTCGGCTGCATCTTTTGCGAGTGCAGCATTGTGTTGACTGAGGGCTTTGGCATGTTCCAGTTCCACACTTTGCTGCCTCTTTGCTTGTCTTTTGAGGGTCGCCAGGATAGAACCAGATACTTGTGATCTGGATCTATCAAGAGAGCACCCCAGTCAATTAACGTAACTTAAAGGATGCAGTCTTAAGGACATCGCTAGGCTACGAGCCTGTATTGCTCAACCCCCAGTTCCTTACCTAGAGAATCCCAGCTAGACATTATTAACCCATAACTGTCGGGGCGCAACATAAGTCGAGTATAATAAATCTGGACTATCTGGCGGCGCTCGACATAGGTCGTGTGGCAATTTCAGCACGTAATGTTGCTGAGAGAGAGAGACAAGTGGTGGCAGGAGAGTAGCGAGCGTATGACTGCTCCAGACCACCGCGGCGAACCTACTGACACGAATCCCACCTCCTCCCTCCCTCTCTCACTCGCTATATACGGAATTGTATGGGTAAAGTGCCGAATTACATGCTTTTTGCACTCGCGTTGCACGGTTGTTGCAAGAAAACTAGCCATCATAAAAGGATCGTTATGGTGTCATTGGAAAGCTCTGTTTATGCCCTTTCAGGGATAGATACTTGTTTTACGCTCTGGGTCTTATTTAGGCATGAAAATGATCACGTAAACAGCCCTATTTTGGGTAAAAACACCCCGCTGGTGGCTACATATTATATACCGCCTAGGCTGCTCGTAAGGTGTTAATTTAGTAGACACTTGTTAGTATTTAATATAAGCTCTTTGATATGTATGCATTATTATTCACAGCATTTATTAGTTTAGGTTTTTGCTGAGCCACACAACCATAGCAGACTGTTTCGTTGATGAGGAAGTACTTCTTTTAGTGTCGAGCATTGCTACCGTTGCGCATTTATAGTATTCCTGTGTCAGTTAACATTATATGTCCTATCTTTTAGTGTATTCAGTTTACACGTGTGGTGTCCTGCCTCCTGCCTTTATATAGTTTAAGATACGAGCATCTTATGAGCATCAGACTTTCTTCAGAAGTTTCCAGGTCTATGCTGTAGGACTATACTTCACTTTCTTTCAGATAGGAGTGAAGAGTTTATTGTTATTTAGAGTAACTGTATTGAAGCATCTTTTTACTGAATTAAATCTTGCAGTGATTTAATTGATCTTTCCATAGATTCCTTTTTATGCATTTTAACGTAACTTGCATCTTGTTTGTTCTCAGGCTATACCAGTGTGAGTTAGCCTGAAGTAGAGTACATTTATGCCCAGTTAAGGATACCCCGCTATCGCAGATTAACTCTGGAGGGTATAGGTGTTTTTGTTCGCCGGCATATAAGTTCAAGGGTTTGGATCTAGCGTACCGTTGTTGCATAGTGCCCTATTACTAGTCCAATCATTAAGTGCCCTTGTTTTATTCGTAGCCCCGGTCGTAACAGTGTGTGTGTATGTACGTGTGCATTCCTCGCTCGGTGGGCCACCCGCCCCCTATTGGACGGCGGGCCTGGCGTGTCATATGACACCTGCTTTTCATGTGACGTAGTGGCCTGTGATTGGTCGCCGCTATCCTAGCCCGGTGGTGGGGGCTCCTTCCTTCTCCCTCTCCTCAGAGCATGGCATGTGCGCTTGGTCCTAGACGTCCCTCGCATTCTGTCCCCAATCTAACCCTCTTTACTGCTGTTCCTCTCTCTGAACTCCTTCTTTCCAATACTTCTTATCTTTATTCAATTATCCATCCCTTCTGGTTCTCGCATACGACTTCCATAGTCGGCCAGTCGTATTACCAGCGTAAGTTCTCACATATATGTTTTGCACTAGCTTTAGGGATTATTAGAGTCATAGTCACATGAATTCATATTATTGGGTGCTTCTAATTATTTGGTTGTTCTTTATTACTATTTAATGCTAGACAGTGGCGGGTATCTTTGGTCGTTGTCTGAGTTATGTATATATATGGCAAGTCAGAGCCTGTACGACTTCGACGGAGCTAGATAGCCTGTAACCCTTGTGCATATTTTCCTTTGCGAGCTTAGCAGTATACAAGTGAAGGGCTTTTGCCTACTCTTGCTTGTATGCTTGCTACCTCATTTTGTTGACCTTTGAGGAGCGCCAGGGTAAGACCAGATACTTGAGATCTGGACTTACCAAGAGAGCCTCCTAGTCACTTAACGTAAGATAGGAGAAATCTGTTCAGGGGAGACAGTAAGCTACGAGCATGCTTGAGCTCTGCCTAGGCTCCATGTACCGTTTATGCCACTGCTAGACTTTATTAGTAAGAAAGACAGCATTGTGTTTATTAACTTTAACTGCGTATGCTTTAGGAATTATTCACGTATTGTTTATGTCTAGGTTGATGCATAGTGCACAACCCAGTATGGCTGTTACGTTGGCTAAGGAAGTACTGTTTTTGAGTGGCTGTTGTTAGTGCTGTCACAGAGTTGTTGCACTCCCTTGTTTTATATATATGTATCCTACTTTTTGGTGTATCTAGGATACACGCTTTGGTGTCCTGCCCCTGCATTATTTCTGTTCTATATTCGACAAGCATCTTAGAGCATCAGACGTTTTCAGAAGATTCCATATCTGTTTGCTGTAGGACTAGACTTCAAGTATTTTCATAGAGCATTGAAGAGTTTAGTGTCGAGTCCAGACTCACACTAAAGGTAACGTAAGCTATTATAACCTTTTATTAAATCTTGTCATAGTTTATTTAAGCATTGTTATTACTTGAGAGCATTTTATTAACGTAATTACTCTTGTTGTGAGTAGGCTTTGCCGTCACCGGAAAGCCTTTGTAGAAGTGCACTAAATCCAGTTAATTGATACCCCGTTATCCAGTAGATTAACTCTGGAGGGTTTAAGTGTTTTGTTCACTGGCTTAATAGTTCGAGGGTTTGGAATTAGCGTACCGTTGTTGCAGATCTAGCCTATATTATAGTCCAATATTAAGTGCCCTTGTTTATTTCGTTGTGCCGATCGTAACAAATGGCGACTTTAGTCCAGTATATAGTGAACTGAATTTTGCAGTTTTTTTTTTTGGAGAAATCTTATTGCCATTTGGGGTTCGATTTTATTTCTCGCAGTTTTGGCAGTGGACATTTGTTTTGAGGATATATGGAACTTGTTGGAGTTTATTGGTGACTTAGTATTGAACTCAAAAACATCTTCGAATATTTTTTGTGAATAAAGCTACGCGAGAGTTTGGCTACTTTTGTCTTGACTTGGGATTTTTTTTTGTTTTGACTCCATCATGTCACTGGACGGGTCTGAGCATAGTGAGGGCACAGTGCGAGAGACAGGCGAGGAGGTGGAGAAGGTGGAGTTGTTAGACGGCGTTCGGGTGGTGAACGGTGAGGAGGATTCTCGTAGGTTTTTGGAGGAGCCTGTGACGGCGGACCGGGTGTCGGGGCTGGACCGGTACGGACTGCAGTGTATAGCCACGGTCTTAGGGTTTTCTTGCAATAGCGGTTGGTCGAGAAGTGAGCTGGTTACCTGTGTGCTGGGTGGAGTGCATGGGGCTTCGGGTGGAGCGGGAGCTGGGGCACCTTCGTCCCAGCCCCTATTCCACTCAACTCCTATCATGGCAGCCCCTCGGGTTCCGGAGCCGAGTACGTTCCCGCAGGCCGATGTCCGCTGGCGGTTGGGTAAGCCTCTAGGTGACTCACTGGGTGGGTCCCCGGTAGTAGCACCCCCTCCTCAGGGTTTGACTCCCGAGATGTTGTTTCAGCTCGAGCTCGCCAAACTTAAGCAGCAGGAGCGACAAGCCGAGCTCGAACAGCGACAGCGAGAGGCTGAGCTCAAGTATAGGTATCAGGCTGCGTCTGCAAAGTATTGTGCCGATGTTGACCTAGAGAACCGTTTCGTCCAGGGGGGTCGACCCCATGACCAGTCCCTTTCGCATCTACTAAAGTTGGTTCCAGTGTTTGATGAGTCAGGAGTTACAGAATTCTTTCTCCGTTTTGAGAAAAAGTGCCGGGAGCACCAATGGCCCGAGGAGAAGTGGGCAGCCCTTGTTTCTTCACGATTGACGGGGAAAGCACTCAAGGCGTACGATGCTTTGCCCCTAGATTCCTGTGTGAATTATGAGTTGTTGAAAGAGGCTGTCCTGAGGGCGTATGATTTGCAGCCAGAGACCTATAGGCTGAAGTTTAGGGTTGTTCCTAAGAGAAAGGAGAGTACTTTCCAGGAACACGCTAGAGAACTATCAGATGCGTTTGAGAATTGGTTGAGGTCGGAAAAGGCAACTACTTTTGATGCAGTGAAGCAATTAGTGTTGTTAGAACAATTCTTTAAGTGCACTGGTGGGGACTTGACTCTTAACCTAAAAGAAAAGCAACCTAAAACTCTGCAGGAGGCGGCTGAGCTGGCTGACCTCAGGTTGTCATTGATTCGTGGGTGCGGGTCTGCACAAATTCTGAGGCAGGTAACAAGGGTCG
Source organism: Lithodes maja (assembly GCA_037953745.1). Classification (NCBI taxonomy): domain Eukaryota; kingdom Metazoa; phylum Arthropoda; class Malacostraca; order Decapoda; family Lithodidae; genus Lithodes; species Lithodes maja. Next base: position 9,962 of record JBAKBP010037472.1, on the reverse strand, counting down.
TACCACTCCACCGCCCCCGAATTAATGACACAACTAATTACCCATTTAAGAGTATAGGTGCCAATTTTGATCCCAAGTCGAAACCCTTCCCGTTAAAGAAAGGCCAGGGCCCTTCCTCACCTCAGAGGAAGTCCAAGAGCGAAGTGGAGTGTTTCAAGTGTCATGAGAAGGGGCATATTGCGCGCTCATGTCCGAGCACACCGCCTACAGCAGCGGTGTCACTAGTGAGCAACATCGGTGTGTCTTCGAGGTCTTCCGCGTTTGCCCGGGGTAAAATGCCGGTTGCGAAGTCACAGTTGGTGCAGAAGCAGTAGGAGGGCTCGTCACCCGTCCGAGATGCTTTTTGCGGTCATAGGGGGCACAGCACTGTGAGGTGGGCTGGTGTGGAGCATAGGCTTGAGTTGCTGCGTGATACGGGCGCTTCCCAGACACTTCTTAAGAACTTCACTGGCAAGCCTACTAAAGCGGCTTGGGTTGTGGTGGTTCAAGGCATCAACGCTACGCGGTCTTACCCGCTGGTCAGAGTGGAGCTTGAGGTGGACGGTGTGACACGGGAGTTGGATGTGGGTATCGTGGAGAATTTGCCAGTTGAGGGGGTCGACCTCCTTCTCGGTAACGACTTTGCGGTGCCTACTTCCGAGGTTCCACCCTTAGTCATTGCTGAGAGGGCGGCCGACACGAGTAGGGAGGGGCTCGAGAGGTGCCAGACGCAGCAGATGGCGTGTGCTGTCACCAGATCTCAGTCCGCTCATGTGTCACAGCCTAGTACCCAGGTTTCAGACTAGCGGAGGAAGGGTCGTAAGGAGAAAGTCAAGGCTGGTGGTCGGGTAGAGAGTTTGGACCCAGCGACACTCCTCAGTGACTCGGTACTTGCACCAAGTTTGAGCTCTGGAGGGGCCCCAGAACCTGTCCCCCCTAGTGACATAGAAGGGCGTGATGGCACTCCGCGACAGAGTAGTTCCCAGGTGCAACTAGAAGATCCTAGTCTTGAGAGTTGTGGGAACGGGGCTATTGAACTCGATGAGGACGGGAAAGCATGTCATGTGAACCTGTTGAAGGAGTTTGTGAGGCGCCCACCTGATCAGCCTACTGTCCCTGTGTTGGTCTGCAGCGGCCAAGGTGGAGAAGGAGAGGGGGGCAGTGAGGCACAGGTGGTGGAAAGTTGGGGTTGTCATGCCTCGGCGGATCAGTGGGCGGGGAACACGAGTCAGGTGGCTGTGGAAGCGCTTGAGTACCTGCCTGAGCAACAGTGTGCAGCGATCCAGCACCTGCTCGGTTCATACCCCACTGTTTGTGCCGAGCACCCAGGCCTCACAACTCATGCGGTGCACGATGTTCCGCTGGAAGGTCACTTGGGTGTGAGTAAACCGTTGGCCTCGTTGTTTAAGTTGTTCAAGGTGGGCGACGAGGCTTTGGGATGGTTGCCAGGTCAGGGTCGACCTATGGCTGCTAAGGGTGGTGGTCAGTATCAGGACATTAAGCAGATTGGTGAGGTTAACTATGGAGTAGATATGCCCGACCGTCGCATAGCCTCCCAATGCTGCCCTAGTAAAATGCAACAGCCCTACCATAGACCGACTGTATCTGGCCGTGGCGCTGAAGGCGGTGATGCTGCGCAGGCAGATGTAGTCGCAAGGAATGCGGGGGTGCGCATGTACGATATCGGCGGGGAAGCATTAGCACTTATGAACTGTGGGAGTGACTGCACAGGTGGTACAGATTGTCCCTCTCATGACCTGGCTGTTTTAGGGACAGAGGTGGAGAGCGAGGGAGACTATAGTTTAGAAACTGCAGGCCCGGCGGGGTTGTGGGAGAGCACTAAGCATGTTGTTCTTCGAGATAAGTTGCAACCTCTTGTTCCTAAGCGTCAAGAGAAGTTGTTTACTAGGCTGTGGCAGTACGTCCGCATGTTTGTTGATTCTCCAGGCCTGATGTACGGGGTGGCACCCGACATGGATGCTGGAGACAGTGCAAGGCTCAAATTGGCTCCCTACCGTATAAATCCTGCTCGACAGCCTGTCGTAAAACCAGAGCTGGACTACATGTTGGAGAAGGGTCTGAGGGATAAGGGATATCGTGAGTGGTCGTTGCCAGTAACTTTGCAACCTGAGTTGAGTGGCAAGATCCGTGTTTGTGTTGATTGCAAGAGTGTTGGTGCATCATCCCTGATAGACGCCTATACCTTACCCAGAGTTGACGACACCATAGGCCACATCGGGGCTGCCTCGTTTATCACTAAGGTGGAAATAGTGAAAGGTTATTGGCAGGGGACGTCCCGTTGCCGGAGAGAGCGAAGAGAAGTGCCAGTCTTGTGAAGGACTGGGCAGTTTATCAGTGTCAGGTGTTGTTTTGCTGCCGGAACACAAGTTGGATGTGTGGCATGTTAAGGGCACTGATAATGTTCTGGCTGATTGTTTGTCACGGGAGGGTATGTTTAACCCTCCTGGCCCGGGCAGGCTCTCAAAATGACAGTGTTGGCTACCCGGGCGATCTGGCCGAAAAACGTCTAGGCCTAGGCTACCGTATTTTTGTTTAGTTTAACTGCTAGAAATTTCCCACGCATCTATAAATGTAGTGTGGTTTCCAATCTGTAGACTGGCATTGAGTAGAGCTCTCTATGTCAACTGGTTCAGTTGTGATGACGATTTCAGTGGAGAGCACTTACAGGCGATGTTAGCAATATGACGATCTTTTCACTACTGAAACAACGACATACAGACATACAATAACAAACGAGTCTTCTCTTTCTTGTTTTCGGAGGTGCGGTGACGTAACGATCGGCTTTGTTTACATGCGTCGGACACACAGCGTTCAGACCAAGCTGAATAGGCTTTCAAGCTTACAGATTTTAAAATGACACCCGGGCTCCTGCCCTTAATTCGTGGTGTCATTTTAAAATGACATCCGGGCCAGGAGGGTTAAGGAGAACCCTCGCCGTTCAGTCAGTGTTGGTTTGAGTGGAGAAAAATTAGGCTTGCCCCTGTAGTGCAAAGCCGCCATAAACACTATTAAAATAATACAAAAACCTCACATAAAAACTCTTTCTTTCGATAGTATATAAGTGCAGTATGTTACAGCAAGAATCTAAGACATTCTGAGTTTTTGTTCTTAGTAGGCTAGGCTTGGTGAAGCTTGCTCGTTGAGCGTAATATTGTTAAGTGATACTATTATTTTGGGGGAGTATTGTGTAGATTTTTTTGTATATAATGAAGTGTTTTTATGTTTGTGATTGTGCCTTGTTTTTCACAACTTGGGGAGTAGCTGGGTGATGCGGGGTTGGTGGGCATTCTGTCTGGTCAGATGTGGAGTTTACCTGAGGTTAAAACGTCCCACATCTTGGGCGGGGTGTTACGCTGGCCAGCTTGCCAGAATGTACTCGTACTCGCTAGCGCTCGCTGGGGCAGTGAAATGGGCTATAATAATCGTAGAACGATGTTCTTTCTTTCTTAGTGTTCATGTTGTCACAGACAGATCAGTGTTTGCCTTTATTCTTGTCTGTGACACTTGGAAGTATTTTATATCATGAATAGAGTTATAAGATATGTAGTGTGTTAGTTGCAAGGCGAGAGAGAGGGTAGAGCGAGGTGGTAGTGTGTGTGTGTGTATGTACGTGTGCATTCCTCGCTCGGTGGGCCACCCGCCGCCTATTGGACGGCGGGCCTGGCGTGTCATATGACGCCTGCTTTTCATGTGACGTAGTGGCCTGTGATTGGCCGCCGCTATCCTAGCCCGGTGGTGGGTCTCCTTCCTTCTTCCTCTCCTCAGAGCATGGCATGCGCGCTTGGTCCTAGACGTCCCTCGCATTCTGTCCCCAATCTAACCCTCTTTACTGGTGTTCCTCTCTCTGAACTCCTTCTTTCCAATACTTCTTATCTTTATTCAATTATCCATCCCTTCTGGTTCTCCCATACGACTTCCATAGTCGGCCAGTCGTATTACCAGCGCCTGTTCTCACATATATGTTTTGCACTAGCTTTAGGGATTACTAGAGTCATAGTCACATGGATTCATATTATTGGGTGCTTCTAATTATTTGGTTGTTCTTTATTTCTATTTAATGCTAGACAGTGGAGGGTATCTTTGGTTGTTGTCTGAGTTATGTATATGGCAAGTCAGAGCCTGTACGACTTCGACGGAGCTAGGTAGCCTGTAACCCTTGTGCATATTTTCCTTTGCGAGCTTAGCAGTATACAAGCAAAGGGCTTTTGCCTACTCTTGCTTGTATGCTTGCTACCTCATTTTGTTGACCTTTGAGGAGCGCCAGGGTAAGACCAGATACTTGAGATCTGGACTTACCAAGAGAGCCTCCTAGTCACTTAACGTAAGATAAGGGAACTCTGTTCAGGGGAGACAGTAGGCTACGAGCATGCTTGAGCTCTGCCTAGGCTCCCTGTACTGCTTATGCCACTGCTAGACTTTATTAGTAAGAAAGACAGCATTGTGTTTATTAACTTTAACTGCGTATGCTTTAGGAATTATTCACGTATTGTTTATGTCTAGGTTGATGCATAGTGCACAACCCAGTATGCCTGTTACGTTGGCTAAGGAAGTACTGTTTTTGAGTGGCTGTTGTTAGTGCTGTCACAGAGTTGTTGCACTCCCTTGTTTTATATATATGTATCCTACTTTTTGGTGTATCTAGGATACACGCTTTGGTGTCCTGCCCCTGCATTATTTCTGTTCTATATTCGACGAGCATCTTAGAGCATCAGACGTTTTCAGAAGATTCCAAATCTGTTTGTTGTAGGACTAGACTTCAAGTGTTTTCATAGAGCATTGAAGAGTTTAGTGTAGAGTCCAGACTCAAAGATAACGTAAGCATATAACCTTTTATTAAATCTTGTCATAGTTTATTTAAGCATTGTTATTACTTGAGAGCATTTTATTAACGTAATTACTCTTGTTGTGAGTAGGCTTTGCCGTCACCGGAAAGCCTTTGTAGAAGTGCACTAAAACCCAGTTAATTGATACCCCGTTATCCAGTAGATTAACTCTGGAGGGTTTAAGTGTTTTGTTCACCGGCGTAATAGTTCGAGGGTTTGGAATTAGCGTACCGTTGTTGCAGATATAGCCTATCATCTAGTCCAATATTAAGTGCCCTTGTTTATTTCGTTGTGCCGGTCGTAACACGGTGATGTCTGTTTTATTTTATTGTAGCTATATTTAGACGATTTTGTGTACTTTGAATAGCATCTGTGGTAATAAAAAGGGTTAAGTGAGATAGTTCAAAGCCCGTTGAACGCTTGAGGCCCATTTTAAGCTGAATTAAATCGTCTAATAGTATCCAGAATAAAGTTGAACGGACGGCAGTGGTACTGAAAGGGTTAAACAAGAGATTCACGAACGTTTACTTGTTTTATGGATTGGTTTTGGTTGTGAATTGGGTGCGCGGGTAATTTAAAACGAGTATTGGACTGTATTCATTCATGTCTAGCTTTGGTTTTTCCCAATTCTCTTCCGAGCTACCTCTCTTCCGAGCTACCTCTCTTCCGAGCTACCTCTCTTCCGAGCTACCTCTCTTCATTCTTATCAAAATTATCCATAATTACAATAGTGTACTTCATTTTAACCCTGTGAAGATTATGACGCATTTTGTCAGTTTATTCTGATCATCATTAGACGAATGTATACAGTTTACGAAAGATCTTTGGGAATCATATAGGTAAAGACTCTCATTCAACCCTCTGACTTCCATATACCCTTCCTAATCAGAATACAAAAGTCTGATAATATCCAGAAAACAGAATAGAAATACGCATCGGATCTTGAAAGGGTTAAAACAACTGAACATCAAGCATTCTTACATAGATAATCGTGTTCTCCAAATAATTGCTTCAACTTGATTATTTTGTCAGTGTCTACCGCTACATTGCAATCATAGTGTTTGGCTTCTTCCTTAACCTCTTCTGTACCGGCAACGTCTCTCCAGTTTTACTGTACCTATATTTAGACGAGTGTGCACTTTAAGAAGGATCTGTGGTAGTAAAAAGGGTTAAGTGAGATAGTTCTTAGCCTGTTAATTGCTGGAGGCCATTTTTAAACTGAATATACAGTAGTCTAGTAGTAGCAGGAATAGCGTTCAAAGGACAGCGCCGGTACAGAAGAGGTTAAGGGGAGAATTCTGATTGATATATTTAGTTTTGCGATTTTATGAAGTTCGCCCCATTAGTTTGGGGATGTTAGGTGTCGATTTTTTTTCCTGGCGAGCGACAGCGACCTGTAATTTAGGAGGATTTTCTACCGAAAAATATACAAATGTATCTATAGTTGTGCATGCTTAAGCAAAGTAATTGACTTAAGTCGATGTCACACGAGCGTCGTTTCCTTAAATTGTATTTGAGCAAGTTTGTTCTCGTACTATTTATTGGCAACTTCGCATTGGATTTGACAACTAGGCTTACTGTATATAGCTTTAAGAGACTGAAATTATATATAATTGTATTTCAGAAGACACCAGACCACAATTGCTTGAAAATATTGCCAGACTAAGCGCTCGTGTGATACTGGCTTTAGCAGAAAAGCAATTATAGGAAAAGACGTAAAGTAAATACAAATATAACTTTAAGCAAATAAATGTACCTTGAGTATAATATATGTCCATTGTAATAAATGTACCTTGAGTATAATATGTCCATTGTAATAAATGTACCTTGAGTATAATATATGTCCATTGTAATAAATGTACCTTGAGTATAATATATGTCCATTGTAATAAATGTACCTTGAGTATAATATATGTCCATTGTAATAAATGTACCTTGAGTATAATATATGTCCATTGTAATAAATGTACCTTGAGTATAATATATGTCCATTGTAATAAATGTACCTTGAGTATAATATATGTCCATTGTAATAAATGTACCTTGAGTATAATATATGTCCATTGTAATAAATGTACCTTGAGTATAATATATGTCCATTGTAATAAATGTACCTTGAGTATAATATATGTCCATTGTAATAAATGTACCTTGAGTATAATATATGTCCATTGTAATAAATGTACCTTGAGTATAATATATGTCCATTGTAATAAATGTACCTTGAGTATAATATATGTCCATTGTAATAAATGTACCTTGAGTATAATATATGTCCATTGTAATAAATGTACCTTGAGTATAATATATGTCCATTGTAATAAATGTACCTTGAGTATAATATATGTCCATTGTAATAAATGTACCTTGAGTATAATATATGTCCATTGTAATAAATGTACCTTGAGTATAATATATGTCCATTGTAATAAATGTACCTTGAGTATAATATATGTCCATTGTAATAAATGTACCTTGAGTATAATATATGTCCATTGTAATAAATGTACCTTGAGTATATGTCCATTGTAATAAATGTACCTTGAGTATAATATATGTCCATTGTAATAAATGTACCTTGAGTATAATATATGTCCATTGTAATAAATGTACCTTGAGTATAATATATGTCCATTGTAATAAATGTACCTTGAGTATAATATATGTCCATTGTAATAAATGTACCTTGAGTATAATATATGTCCATTGTAATAAATGTACCTTGAGTATAATATATGTCCATTGTAATAAATGTACCTTGAGTATAATATATGTCCATTGTAATAAATGTACCTTGAGTATAATATATGTCCATTGTAATAAATGTACCTTGAGTATAATATATGTCCATTGTAATAAATGTACCTTGAGTATATTATATGTCCATTGTATTAAATGTACCTTGAGTATAATATATGTCCATTGTAATAAATGTACCTTGAGTATAATATATGTCCATTGTAATAAATGTACCTTGAGTATTTTTTTTTTTTTTTTTTTTTTCTATATTCCAACTTGCTTCCTCTCGGGCATAGGCTGAGAGCCTTAACATTCACCGCTTTACAATGAACAGTGAAGCCCGTGAGGTCTTGTTCCAGTCTAGGGAGTGAGACATGTGAAGCACGTAGAGTACAACGAGCACCTGCCATCTTGCCTTCACATGAGGCACGGTGCTCACTCATGGCCCGAAACGACCCCATCTCTGAAGCCATCTCGTTCCCGTGCTTCACTGTCTCACCCTCTACACTCGGACTCTCACACTTACACACACACACAACGCCACCTGTTGAGCAGATAACTCACCAGGCATTGCACCCCTCTAGCATATTTTGAATATGGGAATATTCATACAGTGCTATTTAATCAGGGAACAATGAGGGTATTTTATTGACGTTTCGGTGGGCTTTGTGGTAATGCACTGATACTAGGTACAGCACAAATTCCATCCCAATAATATCTTCCCATTGATACATCGGGATTTGAACCCGGGACCTTTGGATTACCAGGCCAGTGGCAAGACCACTCCACCACACCTCATATGGACATATATGGACATATAATATATGTCCATTGTAATAAATGTACCTTGAGTATAATATATGGCCATTGTAATAAATTTACCTTGAGTATAATATATGTCCATTGTAATAAATGTACCTTGAGTATAATATATGTCCATTGTAATAAATGTACCTTGAGTATAATATATGTCCATTGTAATAAATGTACCTTGAGTATAATATATGTCCATTGTAATAAATGTACCTTGAGTATAATATATGTCCATTGTAATAAATGTACCTTGAGTATAATATATGTCCATTGTAATAAATGTACCTTGAGTATAATATATGTCCATTGTAATAAATGTACCTTGAGTATAATATATGTCCATTGTAATAAATGTACCTTGAGTATAATATATGTCCATTGTAATAAATGTACCTTGAGTATAATATATGTCCATTGTAATATAATGTACCTTGAGTATAATATATGTCCATTGTAATAAATGTACCTTGAGTATAATATATGTCCATTGTAATATATGTACCTTGAGTATAATATATGTCCATTGTAATAAATGTACCTTGAGTATAATATATGTCCATTGTAATATAATATGTACCTTGAGTATAATATATGTCCATTGTAATAAATGTACCTTGAGTATAATATATGTCCATTGTAATAAATGTACCTTGAGTATAATATATGTCCATTGTAATAAATGTACCTTGAGTATAATATATGTCCATTGTAATAAATGTACCTTGAGTATAATATATGTCCATTGTAATAAATGTACCTTGAGTATAATATATGTCCATTGTAATAAATGTACCTTGAGTATAATATATGTCCATTGTAATAAATGTACCTTGAGTATAATATATGTCCATTGTAATAAATGTACCTTGAGTATAATATATGTCCATTGTAATAAATGTACCTTGAGTATAATATATGTCCATTGTAATAAATGTACCTTGAGTATAATATATGTCCATTGTAATAAATGTACCTTGAGTATAATATATGTCCATTGTAATAAATGTACCTTGAGTATAATATATGTCCATTGTAATAAATGTACCTTGAGTATAATATATGTCCATTGTAATAAATGTACCTTGAGTATAATATATGTCCATTGTAATAAATGTACCTTGAGTATAATATATGTCCATTGTAATAAATGTACCTTGAGTATAATATATGTCCATTGTAATAAATGTACCTTGAGTATTAATATATGTCCATTGTAATAAATGTACTTGAGTATAATATATGTCCATTGTAATATATGTACCTTGAGTATAATATATGTCCATTGTAATAAATGTACCTTGAGTATAATATATGTCCATTGTAATATATTATGTACCTTGAGTATAATATATGTCCATTGTAATTAATGTACCTTGAGTATAATATATATAGTCCATAGTAATAAATGTACCTTGAGTATAATATATGTCCATTGTAATATTGTTGTTAACATGTGTATTATATATGTTTTGTAATTTATGTACGTTTGAAGTTTAATCATATGCTCCCATTGAATTATAATTATGTTACCTTGAGTATAATATATGTCCATTGTAATAAATGTACCTTGAGTATAAATAAATGTAC
>JBAKBP010037471.1:0-17272 GCA_037953745.1 Lithodes maja | reverse complement strand
AGTGCATTACCACAAGCCCACCGAAACGTCAATAAAATACCCTCATTGTTCCCTGATTAAATAGCACTGTATGAATTTTCCCATATTCAAAATATGCTATAGGGGTGCAATGCCTGGTGAGTTATCTGCTCAACAGGTGGCGTTGTGTGTGTAAGTTACTCAGTTACTTGTTCGTCAAGGGGAATCCACGCAATGCGAGCTAAGCTCATTATTATCGCGCCTCCTTAACTGGGAATGTATTGCGTGAAATGCATGTTAAGTGTTTTATGTACTGTTGGAATGGCTGTGGATGTGTGTGTAGTCTGTATTTAGCCAATTGGCGACATCGGAAACGAAGGCTTAGGGTGGATCTGTATGGTACCATTCTCACTATAGACGGTACCGTCTCGCCCGAAGGCTTAGGTAGCCATCAGCTTAGGTGAACCATATGATACCCATCTCGCCTTGTACCATTTTTGCCAACCCCAGATGGGACGTCACAACGTCGTCCACTTATTCCAGGTACCTATTTACAGCTAGGTGAACTGAGGCTAACACATGAAAAGAGACAAGCCCAATTTGTCTCCGCCCGGCCGGGGATTGAACCCCCGACCCCTCGTGTGTGAGACGAGAGCTCTACCTACTAGGCTACGGGCTGTGTGTGAGTCCGAGTGTAGGGGGTGAGACTGTGAAGCACGGGAACGAGGTGGCTTCAGAGATGGGGTCGTTTCGGGCCAGGAGTGAGCACCGTGCCTCATGTGAAGGCAAGATGGCAGGTGCTCGTTGTACTCTGCGTGCTTCACATGGCTCACTCCCTAGAGTGGAACAAGACCTCACGGGCTTCACTGTTCATTGTAAAGCGGTGAATGTTAAGGCTCTCAGCCTATGCCCGAGAGGAAGTAAGTTGGAATATAGAAAAAAATAAAAAATAAAAATAAATAAAAGACACAGCAGGGTTTTGATTTAGTTATTTAGGTTTAATCACTAATAACGTGGGGAGGATCAAAGCCGACTTGAGTCAATACCTGATTAGCGGGTATTCAGTTAGGGGGTAACGGGAACTTTAGGGGTCCAAAGTGCAACCTAGTATGAATCGACATAATATTCAATTTGTGTCTTGAACTCATCTCGGCCCGAGATGTAGTTAGGAAGTCTGTCAAATAAAATATACGAACTTCTAAATGACTGTCGAATTATCCCTCGTAGTAGTAGTAGCAGCTTAACAGATTCAAATTTAAATACTACATTTTGGTGGCAGCGGTGGGATTCGACAAATCATTTGGATTAAGTATAATTATCTAACAGAACAGATAGGATGACGGGCGTGTTACCATTCAGATTATGGGAAGAGGGGAAGGAAAAAATTGAGCTTTGGATTGAGCAGTTAGAATGTCAGTTCACATTACTTGACGTAGGGGAAAATGGAAAGAAAATTGCCTATGGAAAGGCACACTTAGGTAAGGCCCTGAATGATGTGAGAGCACGTCTGGAATGACTAGTATTGTGGGCCGAAGTCAGGAGTGCCTTAATCGAAGAATTTGGCCGAGAGACTTCCACCAGAAAAGCCAGAGACAAACTGAAGAGATTGAGACTTGATGGCCAACATGTGAGAGCCCTGAGGAGGGAAATAGCTAAGAATGTGAAACTGGCGTATCATTAAGAAGATTATGGAGGCTAGAGAAGTAAAAGAGGAAAAACAAAAAGGGGTAGAGGAGAACCCAAAGAAAGGGTATCCGAAAGCCCTGATTCGCTGCTTCACTTGTAGACAGACCGGACACCTAGCTAGGAACTGTACCAACCTTCCACAAGCCCCAACCCCTAGATTTGACCCCAGATTCGCACTCCCAAACGATCGACCTCTACCCAGGGGAACCGATTCGGACCGGAGAGGAATGCTTCCGGTAGATTACCGGGAGACAGAAAACCAGCCAAAAGTTACGATGCCGGAAGAGAGAGAAAATTTTCTGTGAAACCTCACATAGAAGGGCAGTATAGTGAGGTCAATATCTTATAGAGACGAACGCCTTGTGAAACTGTAGTCATAAATGGGAAAGCCGCGAACATGTTGATTGATACGGGGGCAAACCGTAGTTGTCTCCTGGAGAATTTCGTAAAACAAAATCAGCGAGAAATGGGCCCATTAAATCAAACCAGTATTCAGTTGTCAGGAGCCGGGGGTCAACCACTGACAATCCTAGGAAAAACTAACACGACGGTAGTGCAGTGGAAGGGAATCTCCTTCACCACCGATTTTTGTGTTTTATCGGGAAAAGCCAGTAGTGGAGTCGATGGGTATCTGGGAATAGATCTCATGAGTCAGTTGGGAGTAACTATTCAGTGTGGGCCGAAAGACACAACGACTACTCTCCAACCTCAAATAGTAGCTACCACAGGGAAATTATCTATCCCTCCTAGATCTTGGAAAATTATAGAGATTCCCCCAAACCCAGGCATGACTGCCGGGATTTTTGAACCCGATGCACAGAATGGGGTGAGAATATCTCTCACCTTCATTACTGCCTACCAGAGGAAACTAGTTTTAGCTAATTTTGGGGATGACACGATTAGTTATCAAAAAGGGAAACTGTTATGACAAGTCACACCCGCTCAACCCACTACTGTTGGAACTGACGGACCCGTGAACTTACCTGAGATCCCGAAAAAATTAACCTCAAGTCAAGCCAGTACCTTACATGAATTGCTCAGGACGTACCGGGATGTGTTTGCTCAAAACGAAGGGGACCACGGATCGGCTCGAACCGACACACCCATGAGATACACACACAAGGGCCTCCTATTAGACAACCCTACCGACGACAAAACCCTATTATGAGACAAAAAGAAAAGGAACAAGTTGAAGACATGATTAAACAGGGGATAGTAGTGGAATCATACAGTCCGTGGTCATCTCCGGTAGTCCTAGTTAAAAAAAAAGATGGGTCTACTCGGTTCTGTGTAGATTATCGAAAATTAAACGATGTCACCATCAAAGACGCGCAGCCCCTACCTCGTATTGACGACTCGTTAGAATCCCTCAACGGGTCGACCTGGTTCTCTACCTTAGATCTCCAGAGTGGATACTGGCAAATACCAGTTAGGTGCGAGGATCAAGAGAAAAGTGCATTTGCCACGAGCGAAGGCAAACTCTACCAGTTTACTGTCTTGCCGTTTGGAGTTTGCAATGATCCCGCCAGTTTCACTAGAGTCATGGACGAAGTATTGAGGGGATTAACCTGGAAGACTTGTTTGGCGTACTTAGATGATATTATAATCTTTTCCGCTAATTGGGAAGAACATATTCACCGACTAAAAGAAGTTTTAGAAAGAATCAGGGGGGCAGGACTTAAACTGAAACCTTCAAAATGCCAATTATGGGCCCGTGAGGTGGCATATCTAGGGCACGTGGTTTCCAGTAAAGGTATCCAACCGGACCCACATAAAGTGAGATCTATTGCCGAAATCTCACCTCCGTCCTCTGTCAAAGAGATTCGAGCGTTTCTGGGAATGGCCTCCTACTATCGAAGGTTCATACCTAACTTTTCTAAGATCGCTCGCCCCATGACTCGGAGACTAGAAAAAGGGAGGAGGTTCGACTGGGATCAGAGTTGTCAGGTAGCTTTTAATCACTTGAAGCAAAAATTAACCTCGAACCCCGTAGTTTGTCATCCGGATTTCACCAAGCCATTATGGATATTCGTATTTAGGATTATATAGTGGACTGTATAATAATACCATATAATAGTTTATATCACCTGAAGACTAGAACTAGTGCTGTAGTTGACCTGTTGAGCCGTGATGATGTTACAAGATGGTGTGTGAAACGGGAGTGTTAGCTAATAGGATAGAGTTGATGAATAAAGAAGGGGGCCACTATACTTAATGATTGATGGGAATGATGATTAATGATCTATGGATTAGTATGGATAGATGGAGAATTGATGAGCTAAGTACTATCACTAATGGGGCGAAAGGTGGTGAAAACACGTGAACGTAGGCAGACGGTCTGGTAGTTGTGGCGGCTAGGGAGAGAGTGAGTCCGGGACCCTCACGTTTCACGGGAAGTGCGCCGCTATCACGTTTGCGCAAATAGGTAGGGATTTATTTTCCCTCCCAATTATAATTACCTAAGTTCATAGGAATGATAGATTACCCAATATCCAATATAGAACATAATTATTAACTTCTTAATTATTCTATATAACCATTGATCCCACAAACTTAATACTAAATACTTAATGTAATACTTAAAGTAAGACTGTCCATATCAGAGTTTGGACACATTCCCGCCACCAGGTTTATATAATACAGTATCTACAAAAGCCCGGAGGCTATTTTATTCCGCCATGATTGGGAGGAGGCTTGAGCCGCCTGTCGACTAGGACGCCAACTGGGTACTTTGGCCGGTTAATCGGTCGAGGTATCCCCTGTGGGAATGTCTCCAGGCGTCTCCGAGGAGTCCTCTTTGCACTCAATGTCCCCCTCAAGAGGTACAGTCGGCCGCGTATATGTTCCCGTCTTCGTCCGGACTCTAGCCACTCTGACTTCTCCGTCCTGACCGGGTAATAACTCGACAATACGGCCCAACTTCCAAAAAGCGCGCGGACCCTCTTCATGGATGATGACGACATCACCGATACCCGGCCACCGACCATTTATTGGTCTCAGCTTACACTTATGCGCCTCTCTGAGGGTCACCAGATACTCGTTAGACCAGCGTCGCCAGATATCTTTCGACAGTTTGCGAATATATTGATATCTGGCTGAAATGACATCTTTATTTATGTAGTCTGGATCTTCCAACCCATCCTCTACTTCATTATCATCAGGAAGATCCCGCAACCGATGACCCCGCACCAACACAGAGGGTGTTATTGGGGTAAGATCCCCTAGGTCGCCGGAAGCATAATATAAGGGACGATCATTGATAGTGGCCTCAATTTCCAACAGTAGAGTAGTCAATTCCTCCAAGGAAATTAAGGCACGTACCAACACCTTCTTCAACCCCGCCTTGACAATTCCGATGGCCCTTTCCCATATAGCACCGAACCACGGCGCCCTAGCCGGGATAAACCGCCACTCACATTGAACACTGCCAAGGTGGGACTGAACTTTAGGGTGATTACAAATGTCCGATAAGTACCCAGAGGCCCCAACAAAAGTGCTGGCATTGTCACTGAAAATGATCCGGGGAAATCCCTGTCGACTACAGAACCTCCTGAATGCGTGGAGGAAACTGTCACAAGTGAGGTTGGTGACTATTTCGATGTGAATCGCTTTGGTGACCGCGCAAGTAAATAAAAGCATGTAAGCCTTTATGGTCGGCGAGTCCTTGATCGGGATTGCTCCGCTATAGTCCACCCCAGTGACCATATACGGGTCTCCAGGGGTGGTTCGCAGGGCTGGTAAAGGTGGTAGTCCTGCATAGCCGTAGGGTTTACCTTTTACCCGACGACATTTCAGACATTTACCCAGTACGCTTTTCACCACCTGCCTGAGTTTAGGCACCCACCATTTTTGACGAACGTAGGTAACCACGTGACCGACCCCGTAATGGCAACAGAGCCGATGGCACCGATCAATTATCAGGTGGGTCAAGGGATGTTTGGAGGGCAGAAGTTTAGGACACTTGCATGATTCTGAGATAGCCGCTAACCTCAATCTGCCTCCACAATGAATTATACCTCCCTTCAGGTGTAGTCCTAACTGGTTGAAACGTATCACCCATGCTGTGACACGCTGCAATCTTTCATAGCTGCTATATTTGTGCCAGTCCCATAAATAACTGTGTGTCATCTTGGGGCACCATGCCTACAATTTGGGTCACGATACCAGCGGGCTGCTGTTGGAGATCTATATTCTCTGGCCATCCATCGGGTTTCGGGAGCCAAGTAGGCCCATTCCACCACAACGCAGAAGAACTCAAACATTTAGCAGACACGCCTCGAGATACCATATCACTTGGGTTCTCTTTAGTCGACACATACCGCCCTGGGGGTTAGGGAATAGAATATGCCCCACGTGCCTTCTGCGTGTCGTAAGAGGCGACTAAAGAGGTTGGGTCGGTGGGCTTGCGACCCCCACCCGGAAAAAATATCTAAGCAAAAAAAAACGAACGAACAGCCTCGGATGCGGACGGAACCAACGTTGACGAACCACGACCGACTAAGGACATGCCTTCGGACATTCTGAGAATGGCGACATGGAATGTTAGTGGCATGAATGATGGCACAAAAGAGAGAGAGGTTCTGGAAGTGTTAGTGAATGCCAGGCTGGATGTATGTGGAATGACAGAGACCAAATGGAAAGGTTCAGATGTGAGAGAGTGGGAGTGTGGAATAGGTGTGTGTGCTGGAGTGAGTGAAGGAATAGCGAGAGAAGGTGCATGTTTGTTTGTAAGTAGCAAATGGAAGGAATGTGTAAGAGAGTATGGGTCTGTGGGTTCAAGGATTGTGTGGGTGAGAATGAAAGTAGGAATACAAACGTGGGTGATTGTATGCGTGTATGCCCCGACAGAGGATATACTTGAAAGAAAGAAAGAGGAGTTCTGGATGAATGTGGAGGCGTGCCTGGAGAAGTTTGACAAGAACGAAAGAATATTTCTGATTGGGGATATGAATGGTAAGGTGGGTGATAGGAAAGTTGAGGGAGTGGTGGGAGGGTGGGGGGTACCATCAGAGGTGAATGGGAATGGTAGTGCACTTGTGGACGTATGTGTGGGGAGGAGGCTGTGGATAGCCAACACCTTCTTCCGACACAGAATGATCCACAGGTACACGTGGAAACGGATGTTGACAATGAAGGATAAGACAGTGGTGGAACGAAAGTCATTGATTGATTATGTATGTGTGGATGAACGAATGAAGAAATCTGTGATGGATGCTAGGGTGTATAGGGGTATTGGAGGGGGTCTGTCTGATCATTATGTAGTGGTAGCTAAGGTTAGGATACAAAAGAAGTGGGTGAGGAGAGCGGGAGGGAGGCGAGAGGAGGGTGGAATGGTGAGGAGGGTGGAGAGGTTGCAGGAGGAGGAAGTCAGGGAGGAGTACAGGAGAGCAGTGGAAAGACGACTAGGTGGGTTCGACCTGGAAGTTATGGAGGAAGTGGAGGAGATGAGCAAGGTGTTTAAGGATGAGATCTGTGCAGCATGTGAGGAGGTGTGTGGAGTGAGGAGAAGAGGGAGGGGAGTGAAAGGTACAGCATGGTGGACAGAAGAGGTAAGAATAGCTGTGGAAGAAAAGAAGAAAGCATATAGAGAGTGGTTGGGTAGTAGAGGGAATGAAGATTACGAGAGACAGAAACGAGCGAGGTACGTGGAGAGTAAGAGGGTGGTGAAGAGAGTAGTGAAGGAAAGTAAGAGAAGAGTAGATGAGGAATTTGGAAGGAATCTGAGTGTAAAATGGAGGGAGAGTAAGAAACTGTTCTGGAAAGAAGTCAAGAAAGTTAGGGAAGGTAGCAAGGGAAACAGTAAGGGTGTGAAAGATAAGAATGGGAGAATGCTAGCCGAGAAGCAAGAGAGAGTCGAAAGATGGAGGGAGTACTTCAGTGAGTTGCTAAATGAAAGGAATGAAGAGCCAGCAAACATAGCTGGATATGGTATGGGAGGGAGAAGAAGAGAAGTAGTGGAGGAGGAGGTGGGGATCAGGAGGTCAGAAGTGTGGGAAGCCATGAAAAGAGTGAAGTTGGGGAAAGCACCAGGAACAGATGGAGTGTGTGGGGAAATGTTGAGGTATGGTGGTGAGATAGTGATAGAATGGGTATGGAAAATGTGCAAACTAGCATGGGAGAAGGGGAGTGCACCCGATGACTGGAAGACTGGCATAATAGTCCCCCTATAAAAGGGGAAAGAGGAGTGTGTGGTAACCACCGAGGAATATGTCTTCTAAGCGTAGTAGGGAAGGTATACAGTAGGGTAGTGATTGAGAGAGTGAGAGTGAGAACGGAGAAATGGATAGGCGACGAGCAGGGAGGCTTTAGGAAGGGAAGAGGATGTGTAGATCAGATTTTTACCCTGAATTGTGTTGTGGAGAAGTATCTGGAGAAGAAACAAAAGGTGTATGTTGCCTTTATGGACTTGGAGAAGGCCTATGACAGAGTGGATAGAGAAGGTTTGTGGAAAGTACTTAGAATATACGGAGTAGAGGGCAAGTTGCTGAAAGCAGTGAAGAGCATGTATGAGGGTGCAAAGGCGGCAGTACGTGTGGAGAGTGAGCAGAGCGAGTTCTTTGACCTGAATGTTGGTTTGAAACAGGGGTGTGTGATGTCCCCGTGGTTGTTTACTGTATATATGGATGGAGTTATGAAAGAAATACTATCAAGAGCAGTGGATGTTGGTGTATTGCTGAAAAGGGAGGGAATTGAGTGGAAGCTACCTATACTGCTGTTTGCGGATGATACAGTTCTGATGAGTGATAATGAATGGGAGTTGCAGGGTCTGGTAAATGAGTTTGGAACAGTGTGCGAAAAACGGAATTTGAAGGTAAATACGGGGAAGAGCAAGGTTATGGTCTTCGAAAGGGGTGAAGTCACAGAGTGTGAGGTGAAGCTGAACGGTCAGGCTATGGAGATCGTCAACTCTTTTAAGTATCTGGGCAGTGTGTTGAGTAAAGATGGGACTATGGATGAAGAGGTGCGGGAGAGGGTACAACAGGGGAAGAGGGTTGTAGGAACGCTAAAAGCAGTAACAAGAAATAGGGTGGTCAGTATGGAAGTGAAGAAGTCCTTGCATGACAGTGTGGTAATCCCGACACTGACTTACGGAAGCGAAGCATGGACGTTGGTTGAGAGACTCAGACCAAGAGTGAGAGCAGTGGAAATGAATTACTTAAGGAGTGCGTGCGGAATTACATGGAGGGATAGACAGACTAATGAGGAAGTAAGAAGGAGGTGTGGTGTGGAGGTAGATGTGCTGGAAAGTGTGAAAAGGAACAACTTGAGATGGTTCGGCCATATGGAACGTATGGAAAGCGAGAGAATGACTAAGAGGGTGTACGAGAGCGAGGTGGAGGGACAGAGGGGGAGAGGTAGACCGAATATGAGGTGGAAGGATGGAGTGAGGAACTACATGAATGAAGGCGGTGCTGGTTGGGGGGAGGGGCGTCGACTGACTGGGGACAGAGATGCATGGGGGCGGTTCGTTCGTGGCCACCCCTTCGGGGATCACGGCGTCAGGCAATAGATAGATAGATAGATACCGGAAATAAGCAGTCGGGACTAGGGCATGTATCTCGTCGATGCGGTTAGTGACATACACTGGCAGTTTCTTTTGACTGTGAATCCAGTGTAGCATAATTTGACTGTCACTCCACACATAGGTTTCAGTGATATGAAGTTTATCTTTATAGGCATTCTCAACGAAGTTAATCATTCTGGCGGCTAGCAGAACTGCAGTCAATTCCAATTTAGGGATGGAAAGGGACTTGATGGGGGCCACCTTAGCCTTTGCCATGACCAAGTGGCTACCCTCTGGACTGACTAGATATATAGCAGTCCCGTAAGCGACACTGCTTGCGTCAGCAAATGCATGCAGGGAAATAGTCTTTCTGAAACAGATCCTCCTAGAGAACTCAATACGACTACAGAGAACCATGTCATCCACTATCCCCCGCCATTCCGCTTGCAGGTCCACAGAGAGATCATCGTCCCAACCCAATTTCAGTCTCCACAATTGTTGGAGAAAGATTTGAGACCTTATTGATACTGGCAACACAACACCCAAAGGATCAAAGAGTTTGGCAGCAAACCTTAAACACTCACACTTTGTAACCTGTTCAAAAGGAGCATACTGAACTCCAAAGGAAAGAGAATCAGAGTCAGTTTTCCACACCAGGCCAAGTACTCTCACCAAATCTTGCTGTTCCGCAGCAACACCATCCTTCTGCAACACCTTTCTCAAGACGGGACTATTTGTGGCCCATTGGCACAGGAATAAATGGGCATTATCCATTACTTCACGAGCCATATTGTAAGCATGGACGAGGGAACTTTCATTATCCCTCGATTTGACAGCAAAGAGGATTTGAGAGCAAAATTGGATGAAGCCCACAACAAGATCAACGCCCTCACCAGGAAGCTGGAATCACTCCAAGAGTTTGTAACACTCAACGTCGGAGTATCACTAACTCCAATTGTTTCAACTCCAGCATCCACCACCGCCCCAACGTCATCTGCCAGCAATCCAACACCTGCAGTAGCCACTGTAGCAGATGCTTCTGACGAACCTGAGCCGACATCAAACCAGGACAGCCGCCCTGTTCACCTTAGTCTCTCCCCCACTCCTCGTGCAAGAAGCCTGCTAGCATGAGCAGTACCAACCCCTCGCCCCCGTTCTAACCACTCCTCTCCCCGACCTGTACGCAGAGTCCCGCCACCACAGGTTTCCGGATTTACACCAGTGAGGAACGGTGCACAGCCAACGCAGAAAAGGTCTCATCTACCAGTCACAATGTCAAACAGATTTGAGATCTTGGTAGAGATGGAAGACGAACCAGAAGAGACCAGGCTTGTTTGGGGATTCCATCCTACGAGGACAGGTCGAAGAGTTCTGCGACAGAGTCCCAAATCGACGAAAAAGATTTTGCATCCCAGGAGTTGGACTGGACGACATTGTGGAAGCCTTCGAAGATACCACAAAGGATGCAAATGAAAATATCCTTTTTGTCATCCATGCTGGTTCAAATGACGTCATGCACACCAGATCCGAAGAGTTGATGGAGAAATATCGCAAGATGATCCAGCACTACAAAAACAAGTCGAGGAATATCATAATCTCAGGCATTCTCCCCAAGATCGACGCACCTGACAAATTCTACGACAAGGCTTTCAGCACAAATAGCCGACTAAAATAATTGTGTCTGAAGGAAGAAGTTTAATTCATCAACCTCTGGGACAACTTCTACAACCAGCCTACTCTGTTCCGCAAGGATGGCACTCATCTAAACCCTGTGGGTTCAGCACGCATGGGTCGTCTCCTACACGAAGCAGTCTGCAGCCATGGATCAAAAAATGCCATCCGAGAAGAAGCAGCATAGACATAAATCATCCAACGCCAAGCAAAAAACAGAGGCAACCGAGGACCACCAGCGATAAGGACCGAAGACAGCGAGGACCGAGGACAGCCATGAACATAAACGTAGATCCGACAAGAACCAAAAATATTATTAACCCTTGTCTAGCGGGGTGTTTTGGGCTCATTTGGGCATATTCAGGCCCTCCTGCATGATAAATCAAGCATCTGCATGAAAAAAAAATTATTTAGCAAAAAATTAGGCACTAAAAGCTTCAAAATGAGACCAGAACGAGCTACGTAGCACTCGTAGTTCTCTTGCAGTGATGCCACGAACATGGGAGTTTAGCATATATCGGTATTTTTTCCCAGCTATGCTCACTACTGGCTACACTGTCGGCCTCTCGAGAACACAGGGAACATGAGTTAATGGGCGGCGGTAAGCCCTGGGAGTCGGCTGTCTGGCCCGCTGTGCTCCCGGCCATTTGCACTCGATTTTAACCCTTTAAAAGCCTTAATAATGCTCCTAACTTGCTGCAAATTGGTGCACGACTTAAGTCGAGCGCCGCAAATAGATAGATACATTAGAGAAAGAGTTGCAGTATAAAGGAGTTATAGATTGATACATTAGAGAGAGTTCAGTATAAAGGAGTTATAGATTAGATACATTAGAGAGAGAGTTGCAGATTACTAAGAGTAGAAGGATAGATACATTAGAGAGAGAGTTGCAGTATAAAGGAGTTATAGATTGATACATTAGAGAGAGAGTTGCAGTATAAAGGAGTTATAGATAGATACATTAGAGAGAGAGTTGCAGTATAAAGGAGTTATAGATTGATACATTAGAGAGAGAGTTGCAGTGTAAAGGAGTTATAGATTAATAAATTAGAGAGAGAGTTGCAGTATAAAGGAGTTATAGATTGATACATTAGAGAGAGAGTTGCAGTATAAAGGAGTTATAGATAGATACATTAGAGAGTTGCAGTATAAAGGAGTTATAGATTGATACATTAGAGAGAGAGAGTTGCAGTATAAAGGAGTTATAGATAGATACATTAGAGAGAGAGTTGCAGTATAAAGGAGTTATAGATAGATACATTAGAGAGAGAGTTGCAGTATAAAGGAGTTATAGATTGATACATTAGAGAGAGAGTTGCAGTATAAAGGAGTTATAGATTGATACATTAGAGAGAGAGTTGCAGTATAAAGGAGTTATAGATAGATACATTAGAGAGAGAGTTGCAGTATAAAGGAGTTATAGATTGATACATTAGAGAGAGAGTTGCAGTATAAAGGAGTTATAGATAGATACATTAGAGAGAGAGTTGCAGTATAAAGGAGTTATAGATAGATACATTAGAGAGAGAGTTGCAGTATAAATGAGTTATAGATTTTTTTTTTTTTTTTTCTATATTCCAACTACTCCCTCTCGGGCATAGGCTGAGAGCCTTTACACTACACCGCTGAACACGGTGAGGCCCGTGAGGTCTTGTTCCAGTCTAGGGAGTGAGACATGCGAAGCACCCCGGCTCGAAGTAATTCCATCTCTGAAGCCGCTTCGCCTCTGCGCTTCACAATCTCATCCCCCACACTCGGACCCTCACTCATAGAACGCCACCTATTGAGCAATTAACTCACTAGGCATTGCCCCCCTGTAACATATTTTGAATATGGGAATATTCATACAATGCTATTTAATCAGGGAACAATGAGGGTATTTTTTGGCATTTCGGTGTGCTGTGGTAATGCACTGAAACTAGGTACAGCACAAATTCCATCCCAATAATATCTTCCCATTGACATGTTGGGATTCAAACCCGGGTCCATTGGATTACCAGTCCAGTGGCAAGACCACTCTGCCACACCTAACCACACAGTATAAAGGAGTTATAGATAGATACATTAGAGAGAGAGTTGCAGTATAAAGGAGTTATAGATAGATACATTAGAGAGAGAGTTGCAGTATAAAGGAGTTATAGATAGATACCGCTACATTAGAGAGAGAGTTGCAGTATAAAGGAGTTATAGATAGATACATTAGAGAGAGAGTTGCAGTATAAATGAGTTATAGATTGATACATTAGAGAGAGAGTTGCAGTATAAAGGAGTTATAGATAGATACATTAGAGAGAGAGTTGCAGTATAAAGGAGTTATAGATAGATACATTAGAGAGAGAGTTGCAGTATAAAGGAGTTATAGATTGATACATTAGAGAGAGAGTTGCAGTATAAAGGAGTTATAGATTGATACATTAGAGAGAGTTGCAGTATAAAGGAGTTATAGATAGATACAATAGAGAGAGAGAGAGAGTTGCAGTATAAAGGAGTTATAGATAGATACATTAGAGAGAGTTGAAGTATAAAGGAGTTATAGATTGATACATTAGAGAGAGAGTTGCAGTATAAAGGAGTTATAGATTGATACATTAGAGAGAGAGTTGCAGTATAAAGGAGTTATAGATAGATACATTAGAGAGAGAGTTGCAGTATAGAGGAGTTATAGATAGATACATTAAAGAGAGAGTTGCAGTATAAAGGAGTTATAGATTGATACATTAGAGAGAGAGTTGCAGTATAAAGGAGTTATAGATAGATACATTAGAGAGAGAGTTGCAGTATAAAGGGGTTATAGATAGATACATTAGAGAGAGAGAGTTGCAGTATAAAGGAGTTATAGATAGATACATTAGAGAGAGAGTTGCAGTATAAAGGAGTTATAGATTGATACATTAGAGAGAGAGTTGCAGTATAAAGGAGTTATAGATTGATACATTAGAGAGAGTTGCAGTATAAAGGAGTTATAGATAGATACATTAGAGAGAGAGTTGCAGTATAAAGGAGTTATAGATAGATACATTAGAGAGAGAGTTGCAGTATAAAGGAGTTATAGATAGATACATTAGAGAGAGTTGCAGTATAAAGAAGTTATAGATAGATACATTAAAGAGAGAGTTGCAGTATAAAGGAGTTATAGATTGATACATTAGAGAGAGAGTTGCAGTATAAAGGAGTTATAGATTGATACATTAGAGAGAGAGTTGCAGTATAAAGGAGTTATAGATTGATACATTAGAGAGAGATTTGCAGTATAAAGGAGTTATAGATAGATACATTAGAGAGAGTTGCAGTATAAAGGAGTTATAGATTGATACATTAGAGAGAGAGTTGCAGTATAAAGGAGTTATAGATAGATACATTAGAGAGAGTTGCAGTATAAAGAAGTTATAGATAGATACATTAAAGAGAGAGTTGCAGTATAAAGGAGTTATAGATTGATACATTAGAGAGAGAGTTGCAGTATAAAGGAGTTATAGATTGATACATTAGAGAGAGAGTTGCAGTATAAAGGAGTTATAGATAGATACATTAGAGAGAGAGTTGCAGTATAAAGGAGTTATAGATAGATACCGTACATTAGAGAGAGAGTTGCAGTATAAAGGAGTTATAGATAGATACATTAGAGAGAGAGTTGCAGTATAAATGAGTTATAGATTGATACATTAGAGAGAGAGTTGCAGTATAAAGGAGTTATAGATAGATACATTAGAGAGAGAGTTGCAGTATAAAGGAGTTATAGATAGATACATTAGAGAGAGAGTAGCAGTATAAAGGAGTTATAGATTGATACATTAGAGAGAGAGTTGCAGTATAAAGGAGTTATAGATTGATACATTAGAGAGAGAGTTGCAGTATAAAGGAGTTATAGATAGATACATTAGAGAGAGAGTTGCAGTATAAAGGAGTTATAGATAGATACATTAGAGAGAGCGTTGCAGTATAAAGGAGTTATAGATTGATACATTAGAGAGAGAGTTTCAGTATAAAGGAGTTATAGATTGATACATTAGAGAGAGAGTTGCAGTATAAAGGAGTTATAGATAGATACATTAGAGAGAGTTGCAGTATAAAGGAGTTATAGATAGATACATTAGAGAGAGAGTTGCAGTATAAAGGAGTTATAGATTGATACATTAGAGAGAGAGTTGCAGTATAAAGGAGTTATAGATTGATACATTAGAGAGAGAGTTGCAGTATAAAGGAGTTATAGATTGATACATTAGAGAGAGATTTGCAGTATAAAGGAGTTATAGATAGATACATTAGAGAGAGTTGCAGTATAAAGGAGTTATAGATAGATACATTAGAGAGAGTTGCAGTATAAAGGAGTTATAGATAGATACAATAGAGAGAGAGAGAGAGTTGCAGTATAAAGGAGTTATAGATAGATACATTAGAGAGAGTTGAAGTATAAAGGAGTTATAGATTGATACATTAGAGAGAGAGTTGCAGTATAAAGGAGTTATAGATTGATACATTAGAGAGAGAGTTGCAGTATAAAGGAGTTATAGATAGATACATTAGAGAGAGAGTTGCAGTATAGAGGAGTTATAGATAGATACATTAAAGAGAGAGTTGCAGTATAAAGGAGTTATAGATTGATACATTAGAGAGAGAGTTGCAGTATAAAGGAGTTATAGATAGATACATTAGAGAGAGAGTTGCAGTATAAAGGGGTTATAGATAGATACATTAGAGAGAGAGAGTTGCAGTATAAAGGAGTTATAGATAGATACATTAGAGAGAGAGTTGCAGTATAAAGGAGTTATAGATTGATACATTAGAGAGAGAGTTGCAGTATAAAGGAGTTATAGATTGATACATTAGAGAGAGTTGCAGTATAAAGGAGTTATAGATAGATACATTAGAGAGAGAGTTGCAGTATAAAGGAGTTATAGATAGATACATTAGAGAGAGAGTTGCAGTATAAAGGAGTTATAGATAGATACATTAGAGAGAGAGTTGCAGTTATAGATAGATGCATTAGAGAGAGAGTTGCAGTATAAAGGAGTTATAGATAGATACATTAGAGAGAGAGTTGCAGTATAAAGGAGTTATAGATAGATACATTAGAGAGAGAGTTGCAGTATAAGGAGTTATAGATAGATACATTAGAGAGAGAGTTGCAGTATAAAGGAGTTATAGATACATTAGAGAGAGAGTTGCAGTAAAAAGGAGTTATAGATAGATACATTAGAGAGAGAGTTGCAGTATAAAGGAGTTATAGATTGATACATTAGAGAGAGAGTTGCAGTATAAAGGAGTTATAGATAGATACATTAGAGAGAGAGTTGCAGAATAAAGGAGTTATAGATTGATACATTAGAGAGAGAGTTGCAGTATAAAGGAGTTATAGATTGATACATTAGAGAGAGAGTTGCAGTATAAAGGAGTTATAGATTGATACATTAGAGAGAGAGTTGCAGTATAAAGGAGTTATAGATAGATACATTAGAGAGAGAGTTGCAGTATAAAGGAATTATAGATAGATACATTAGAGAGAGAGTTGCAGTATAAAGGAGTTATAGATAGATACATTAGAGAGAGAGTTGCAGTATAAAGGAGTTATAGATAGATACATTAGAGAGAGAGTAGCAGTATAAAGGAGTTATAGATTGATACATTAGAGAGAGAGTTGCAGTATAAAGGAGTTATAGATAGATACATTAGAGAGAGAGTTGCAGTATAAAGGAGTTATAGATTGATACATTAGAGAGAGAGTTGCAGTATAAAGGAGTTATAGATTGATACATAAGAGAGAGAGTTGCAGTATAAAGGAGTTATAGATAGATACATTAGAGAGAGTTGCAGTATAAAGGAGTTATAGATAGATACATTAAAGAGAGAGTTGCAGTATGGGAGGTTTGACGTACCTCCCAACCTACCAAATAGGAAAACCTACTATTTGGTAGTAGTCTTGGAAAATCCAACATCAAGGCTATTAACCTAATTGCAATGACGACTTGTCTATTTTGACTGCTATGTCGTCATTCCAACCGCGGTTAAAAAGAAAACGTCTAGAGTCTACTCCTTATCTTGCTCTAGGAGACGTTGTACATTAACCAAAACTACCACCGAAGGTGAAAAAAGCATAGAAGAGAAGAAAAAGGGGTTTACCTTAGTTACCGCTTAAGGCCCATCCCGTGTTCCGTCATGTGCAGATCCCTGTCGAACGTGCGCATGAGCGACCCTCTCTTGTTATCACATCTCACGTCAGCAGAAGAACGCGGATGGGCAGGGGTCCGGCGTGAGGGAGGGTATTATGTACGTTGGATTTTCCAAGACTACTACCAAATAGTAGGTTTTCCTATTTGGTAGGTTGGGAGGTACGTCAAACCTCCCAATTTGTTAGTAGTCTTGGCAAATCCAACGTCAAGGCTGCATAACAAATAGGAGGAGGACATCCAAGCCCAACCTACCAAAAAAAACAATGCATAAAACAAAAGTATGAAT
>JBAKBP010037470.1:0-17273 GCA_037953745.1 Lithodes maja | reverse complement strand
CATAGTGGCCTATGTTGGTATAGCACTAACAGTGTCTCGACAAGACTCCACAAAGTCCCCCTGAAGCACTTGCACCTGGCAAATCCGAACCACACCAGCCCCACCGTGCTACAACAACAACAACAACACATACATACCTGGTACATACATATACATACCGTACAGAGAGAGTGAGACAGACTGATACAGACATGATAGATAGGGGTGAAGTTACTTATAAATAAGTCTCCAGTTCTTTACAAGCACATAGCACCCCAAGGCAGCCATTGAGGTCAAGAGCAGCCATTCCAGAAACCCGCAGCTACCATGAGGCTGAAATGGGCTTTTCTTGTAGCTACTTAGATGGAAATTATTTAGTTTTGGGGAGTTTCAAACAGAACCTGTGCTTACGTATTCCTCACCTAGTTAACCTTCGAGGTAGACTACTGCCTGGGAAATCGACCATGCAAAGAATATATGTATGGCTGGGACTGTATTAAAGTTACCGTACTGGTAGTAAAGAGTTATACCGGTAATTGATTTTGGTAAACAATATGCACCGTATGTACAGTATGTGTTCGACCAGACCCATAAGAGTTCTAGTATAGAGCTCATGTGGCCTGGTTAAACTAATGAAAAATAACAAAAAACAAACGATAAGTACCGGTATATACTCGGTACCGGTAGTCTATGTAGTTTACATTCCTAAGATTCTCGGATTATACTTTCTAAGCTGTCTAAAATTATCTAATAATAGCCAGAATAATATGAGAAGAGCATCATCAAAGGGTAAAATTACTGCACTAGGTACGGTAGTTTCACGATCAATGGTCTCAATATTTAACATTAGACGTCAGTATTCTGAGTTTGTGGTCGTTTTTCAAGTCAGTCAGTCCGCGCTGTAGATGACATGTCCTTTTATAAAATTTGGTTAGGTTAGAATTTAGGATAGATTTACTTTATCTAGGTTTGGTTAGGCATAGTTTTAGTTTGGTTACGTTTAGCTTCGGTTGAGTTAGGATTTGGTTAGGTTAAGATTTGGTTAGGTTAATATGAGTGCTTATTTCCTCAACTTAAAGTGTTGCCTATAGTCTGGCAGCTTTTGAATTGATCTTTTAAAAAAATTCTGTCATCTTAATTAGTCCATCTTCAGTCATCTTCAGTCTAGTTTCTGGAACCAGTCCAAAAGATCTCAGAAATTTTGACCATTGAAAATTAACAATAAAAGCCTGTGTGTGATACCCCTGAAAGTTAGTATAGCTTAGGCTTGGTTAGATTAATTACACAGTAGTTTAGGTTTCTTTACAACAGATTATTTAGAATAGTTTACGCTAGCTGTATGAAAATAATTTCAAATGTAAAGGGACTTGCGGACAATAACGACCACAAACCAAATTTAGAAATTGGGCGAGTGAGTTCCGAGTTCTATGTGAATAAAATTTAGCTTGGTACTGTGTGAAGGGAACAAGTACAGACTCAATCAATATTTCGCCAACAACCTTACTCGTTCATTGTGTGATTTTTAAGTTATGATCACTTTTCCTTGATAGTTCTACTTTATATTTCAAGGTACTATCAATTTTCCTTGATAGTCCTACTCTATATTTCAAGGTACGGTAAACCTGACTTTTTGGACCGACAGCGATTTCAGTAAGTTTTAGTTTGTATTTTTTAATTTTTCCTTCAGATATAGTGTTGTTATATACTGAAGAGGAGCTAAAATGAGTATTTACCCATTATCCAACAATCTAAAAAAACGCCCCCCACTAGTGGGGAGGGCTATGAAGTTCAGGGAAAATGAGGGGTTAAAAGCGTAAAAAATACAATAATATAGCGTTTTGTATCAAAACTTGGCTCTGGTTTTCCCAAATTGCAAACCCATTAGGCTAAACCCAATTTTGTGAATACCCGAGCCAACTTTTGACGAAAGCTGGCTCGGATTTCACGGGGTGGAGTGGGTAGCCTAATATCTTATGTTATAAAAATAGTCAACTTTGGGAAGACATTAGCCTAACCTAACAACCTTACCTAACCTAACCTAGTATATGGGCGGGGGCTGCCGCCCCCACACCCCCGCTGGTTGGGTACTGGCTGAAAAACGTATTGTTTTACAGTAGCCTATACTGTATTTTAGCGTTTTTTTTTCTTTTCTCCCTTATAATACATCTCAGCTCTTAATGACATATATAGCAATGATGTATATGCTCTACCGGACCTATTAGGCCTAAAAAGATTGATAGGCTAACTGTCGGTCCAAAACATCAGTAAAACCCATACCAAGGTACTATCACTTTTCCTTGATAGTCCTACTCTATTTCAAGGTACTATCACTTTTTCTTGATAGTCCTACTCTATATTTCAAGGTACCATCACTCTTCTTAGTCAGTCCGCATGCGTTTCTCAAAGTCTTGGATTAGCGCGATTTGTGTCATGGCGTAGAAGTGTCGATTTAATTACTCTTCCTATATTTCATTCCAGGGTGTCAAGTGAAAAGCCGAGTCCATTATTTTTAGTATTATGTAAAGATTAAATTATGGTTTATAGTTGAAATTATGTCTTTGGAAGTGAGAATATGGCCAAAACATTGCTATTTCATGTTAATTTTCTTGTATTCCTTCTCATATTCATTCGAGCCTTCAAACAAAATTGGTCCGGCTTAATACCGTTTCATTCAAATTATCATCAAGGTTTTCAGCGAAGTATTAATTTTGACTGTACAAAACAATGGTTGGTGATCTTGGTTATTTTATCATTTGTGTTTTAAGTTTCATGATATCAAATTTGGTGAAGCATTCGATACAAACTAGAAGGTTGTGTGCATATGGTCGAGATTGTCAGAGTTGCATGTTTTTGTGCTCTGCTGCAGTACAGTTATGGCGGAGTCACATAACCTATTTTTCTGGATTTTATTGGCAGTAGAGAGGTTAATCCACGGAAGAGATGCCGCCGCTTGAGATCTAGAAAATATATAAACGAAAGGAACAGTCAGAGTAAGCTATGGGTATGGCAGAGAATGCTCAACTTTCACTCTGATAGACCAGCCCATCAACACATGATGAACTCAATCTTCTCGTCATCAGCTACGAAAGATCCCAGAAAGCCACCTTTGGCGGCTCCCCTATTTCAACCCCTTTCGGGGTTGAGCACCCGCCCAGATTTATACAGTATTTCAGTTTGATAAGAGCTAGTCAGTAAATAGATTTGAAAATTTACAGCAAGTTTGCTCCAGCCCTCCCCAAGTTACAAGAAGCTAGGGGATCACAACTTCTAGATGAGTCATAATGAATACCGGTAGACGATAGTAACTCTCAAGCAGTGCTTAATCAACCAAGACTAGTTAACACTTAGAGGATCACAACTCTTTTTGACATTTTATTCGGGTCTCAATTAATTATTTTATTTAGTTTAGGAAAGATCTGTGCGAGTTAAAATGGTAAAGACTCTCCATTAACCTTCTGACTTCCACATACCCTTCCTAACCCCAATAATATTGTATAATAATAGACCAAATAAACTGTAAAAATGCCTGATCCTCAAGGGGGTTAAAACCATGCCAACATAAAGAACTAAACTAAATTAAACTAACCGTATTGATTGAATTGACACTGGTTGAGAGCTACGGGATAATTGGTCTGGTGGTTGAGTTATCCGGTCACAGTTGCTGACAACTATGCAACCTGGAGAACTGCCAAAATATTATCTATAACCAAAATTAAAATCTAAAATGTCCAGAAAAAGAGTATGTGCCTCCGCTCTTTGTTTAATTTATAAATATTTTAGTTTTTCTTTTCCACCTTTTTGTGTTCAGTGTTGTGTCCCACGAGGCACAACATCTAGTCATACATGTTGCTAACATAAGAGAGCTGTTGTGTAATTTATAGGTTCTTAAAGTTAATAAGTACTGCAATCAGATCTGCTACTGTTCTTTATCTCTTTATCTTCACTTAATGTCGCAGGAAGGTCATCATTTCTGCATTGACCTATTAATTTGGTTATCCCCTTTAGCATGAGGACTCCTTTTTACCTATTCTGGTTAAATTAGAGGTTTTAATGCAGTTTAAAAAAGACCTATTTTATGCAGTGGGTTTATTGAGATAGTATTTACCCCTTTTAGCCCTTAACGTAGATCATACGTTAAAGGTGGGGGCTCATGGGTTAAGATAAACATGGAATGATAATCGCCAAGCTGTACATAATTATCTTGCAAAATGCAATGGCACTGAAATAATTATTAACAATGGTATAAAGGATTTTGTGGATCGTCTATACCGGGCCTGTGACGTCACAAGAGTGTAAGTCCACCATCCAGTCTAGGCTAAGGATACTGGTGTGACGTCACTATGACGTCACAGGCCCGGTATAGACGATCCGCAAAATCCTTTATACCATTGTTAATAATTATTTCAGTGACATTGCATTTTACAAGATAATTATATGCAGGTTGGCGATTATTTTTCCATGTTTACCTCAACCCATGAGCCCCCACCTTTAAAGAAAATTGTCTAATGGTAACCAGAATATGATACAAATTATGTCATCATGCTGAAGGGGTTAATAGTTACTGCTACTGCATCAGATTTAATGTTATTGTTTATTTACTTATTTTCACTCTATGTTGCAGGAAGTTTATCATCTGCATTGACCTCTTCCATCAAATTATTTTATATGCAGTATTTATTTGCACTGAAGACTGCACTTCTATTATCAAATTTTATTTAAATTCAGTATTTATTTGCACTCAAATTAATTTTTTATTACGGTATATATTTACACGCAATGATTCTGGAAGTTAATGGTAGCTGCATTGACCTCTTCCATTATAAGCATTTTACTTTATTTTAAATAAAAAAAATCTGGAAGGGAGTATTTACTGCATCTCTAATGATTATTTTCTTTTCTTTACTATTCTAGGGAATCTTTAAATGAAAATATCTTGCACTGATCTCTTCTATCAGTAGCATACTCCCAATGTCTATGTTATTACTGTATAATTAATATTAATAATAGTGCTGTTATTGTTATTTCATTAATCATTTTACTGTCAATGAAGATAGAGCACATTCTTTTTTACAGGTGTAATTGCCCTGTAATTCAACCAGAGGGGCAATGTTGTTTTGGGAATGGATAGTGTGAGAGGGAATACAGGAACATTTGAATAAAGTCCAATTGTTTTACCCATTTATTTACTTACAGGGGCATAAACAAATGTCAGCGTGTGTGAAATATTTTGTGACTAGGAGTTTGACTGATTTGAAGCAATTTTTGAGCCTAACTGAATCATTGTATATATAATAATAATTAAAAGGAAGGGACTGTTTTTGGCCTGGGTTTAAATAGTTTCTTGTTTCACAGCCTGAATTCAACCAATATGGGAAGCGTCTGTTGTCAGCTAGAATGTTAACAAAATTGTCATCCAGCTGAAGGATTTAAGTACAGTACTGTATGCGAATATAGTTCTGCTTTAAATTTTTTTACTGTCATAGGCAGCAATGAAATAGGCCACATGATGCAATTTAAAGTTAATTTTTCTGTATTCCTTCTCGTACTCATTCCTGTACCCACCCTATTTGAGCCGAGGGGTGTCTATTTGGACCTCCCCTGTTTCGCTCCCTTAGTTAGAGATTTTATGAAATTTCACCCCATTAGTTTGTCGATAAGATGTTTCACTCCATTCAGGTGTTGCTTATCTGGATAAGTGATAGCGAGCCTGTAACTTAGACGAAATTGACCTTTGGCCGGGACAATTTTCTATCGAAAAATTTACAATTTTATCTTGAAGGAGGGACTTGGGATTTTTTTTTTTAAAGATACTAGATAATAATAAAAGATATATAAATGAGCAAATAAATACGCCCATCCCCCCTTAACCCGGGAGCTGCGGGGAGACTCTTAAGAGTTCCCCCGGCGGACTGCGGGAAGACTCTCCTGAGTAAGTAAAATTAAAAATCAACTTTTGACATCGAAAAAAAAATTTTTTTTTTATTTTTATTTTTTTTTTTTTTTATGGCCCCTGGGCCATGCAAAATCTCAGTCCTCTACCTCCCCTCCTTCCCCACTTTCCTCCTATCCTTCAGTTATCACCTATTTTCCCTATTATTCCCTTATTCTGAGGTATATTTTCGTGCTAACATTAGCGAGTTGCAAGCAGGGTGTTGTCATCACTGATGGCAATCGAGTGCAAGAGAGAGAGAGAGAGAGAGAGTATCGATCGACTGTGTCTCAGTGGCCTTGGGGGAAATTGGCGGGAAGGTAGCTTGCCTCACCCATACATTATACAACTCGCGGGCTATATCTCCGATTTTGACCATCCAAACGCTGTTTTCACTCGTTTTATTGTTGTTTCAGGTTAATACCTTTATAATCAACCCATAATAGGCGCATATGGATAATTATTAATGCTATTAATGGTACAATGAATATTTTAGTGACGGAAACACCTCAAATACGTCAGCACAGGGGGACGTTTTCAATTACCCCCGTGCGCACTTCAGAGGTTAAAGCCTTTTCTTTGAATATACTCTGAGCAAAAGTAATTAAAATGCAAAACTTGCAAAACAAACAAACCAAAACTGGTTTTTGACAGAGTATGGTTTTAAAAATGAGTATGCAAAAATGTTCTTTGCAGTGAACATTCCAGAGACCTGTTTGATACATAGTTTGTTTTCCTATATTTTTTTTAGTTAAAGACATTCCTGATAGAAATCATTTGATAGAGCGATTATTGAAATTATTTAACTTTTATTTTGTAAACTACTGTATTAATACCCCTTTTCAATTAAATAATCCTGATGGCAGATGCTAATTTTATGTTTAACCACTTCAGCACAATACAGTCTTTTTACCTTTAATTCTGGCTAAAATTTGACAAGTGTATTCAGTTTAGGAAGATCTATGTTATTCAGAGGGATTATTGAGATTGTATTTGCCCCTTTAAGTCCTAGAGGTAGATTGTTTAATGGTAAAGAGTATATGGTATTCAATTTCCATCTCATATACTGTACAGTATTTCTAAATAAATTTGATTAAAAAATGTACATGTGATCAGTGATTTTGGCAGCTTGTATCAAACGTGTTTAAACTTAATTAATTTTTTATATTTAATATTTTTAAAAGTATGTGTTTTATTTTTTTATTTTTGTGTTATGTTATCCCTGTTCGGGCTCTGTCTAGAGTCGGCCACCCCCAGCTATGGGTATGTGCCTGAGTACTGTATATAGATAGAGAGATAGATGTTGAAGTTGTTGATATAAGTTCATTTAAATTATTGGAAATTTTGTTTAAAGTAATAATTGTTCTTACTTTGATTTAAATATCTTTAAGTTTTTGATGAGTTTGTACTTTTATTTTTGCTTGAATTATAATTGAGGTTAGTGAAACAATTTTTTTTTTTTTTGCAAATTTGTTCGAAGTACAAGAAGTATGTATTTTGAATTACTTTTGTTGTTATGGCCTTGGCCTTGCTCGGGGCCTTGGGGCTGTTCGGCCAGGCAGCTTGGGGAACAACAACAACAACTTTTGTTGTTGAGATATATAAATACCGGTACTAAGTTCATACACTCGTTTAATTTTAATTGTATGCTGGTATCTGTGGTAGTATAATGGGTCAAGTGAGATAGTTAGAAGTCTATTAATTGCTGGAGGGTCTTCTTAAACTGAATCAAATTGTCTAAGAGTAGCCAGAATAAAGTGAAAGTGATGGCACCGGTACTGAGAAGGTAAATTATTTGGTTTTGAGGATGAAACCATTACAACACACAATATACTCAGTGCAATTACTATTTACATTTAAGGTTCCCCCACCCCCCTGATCAGTTGCTTGTTTGTGTTGTGATTTTGTCATGCCCGTACATTTTTTTGATATTACAGGTATACTGTAAAATCTCGTATTCAGAAACCCAGGACTCGGACAAAGACCTGTACAAGTCTCTCTCACTATCGAATGCCCCGATTTACGATATTATTATAGGTTTTTAGGGGTATGTGATTGGGTTTTGGCTGGTACGAGAACGCATCCCCATTTACCCCACTAATTTTATGGTTTTCTATACGATTTTTCTATTTAAGATCGGGTTTTCAAGAACGTAATCCAATCGTAAATCGAGGGAGACCTGTTCTGTATTCCTGGAAAAACCCATCATTGTCGGTGGTACCGTTATACAAAACAGGAATATAAACTTATATTGGTGGTCTGAAGGAAGGAGTTTGATGATCCCTTTCTTATAATCTGATCAACATCTGTTTACGAAGTAACTGTGGTATTCAAAAGTTTAGTATAGATACAAGTTACCCCTTTTGATTATCTGAGATACTTCCTAACCTGAGGAAAATAATCTGATGGACATATTAGAATCAGAGTGATTTACCTCTTTGTTTCCTAGAGTTCCTTCCTAAGCTGAATAAAAATACTTAATGTTAATCAGAATACAGTAATATTAAAAAATGTTAAGGTGAAAAGAGGCTGATTTAAGTGGTACAATAATTGCTTTCACAATACTTGTAAAACACTGGATTTATCATTAATCTTAGAAAATTACTAAAGGGGTAGGGGGAATCGGCCAATTCACTCAGTTCTTCCAATTAGTATGCAAAATCAATAAAAATACTACAGATACCAAGAAAAAATAGTGTGATTAATGAATTTAGCATCAAAATGTACGATAGTAAGCTATGTTCCTACATAAGTTCTGTTTTCCATGTGATTTGGAATATGGAAGTTCATATAATGTGATGGAAAATTATTGTGATTGAATGAACAGTATACTGTAGTTTGTTATGCAGTTGTTAAAAAGCTATGTATTCCAACAACCCATCAAAGAAATGTAGAAGAGCACGCTGATTTCGGCAGTCTTAATATTTTGCATTTAAAACTCCACTATCAAGTAAGACTCGACCTAGCGATTCGTAACAAACGCCTAATGTTCATGGCCACCCCTTCTCGGGAATTACGGCGTCTGGCAACACTTAAATCACACTAATTATACTTAAATATTCCACATGAGTAAGAACAGAACATTAAAGGAGACCGTACATTATGACACTTAAAATAATTAATTAACTAATAAATGTTGTGGGTAGTACTGTACTGATATTTGATATCTCGTACTAATTGAGACACCGCGTATGAAGAGGCTATATACCACGTATGAACCTCGCCAGTAAACTTGACAGTAATCTTGATACCAAACATTTTAGGAACTCTAAAAGGATTTGAGCAAACAAACCTATGCTTATTTTCTGGTTGACTCTTCCTAAAGGATGAAAAGGTTTGCTCGATTACTATCATTCTTTTGGAATTATGAGAAGTTAGGGGGGTCATGATTTGTCAAGCTCACTGGTGCTGGGTATAATTTACCATATTACTCAATTATTCTTACAAAACATTCCTGGTGTTGGAATGTGTCGGGTTATATGTGTCAAAGTTGAATGTAAGGTCGGCTTTTTTGTTACGCAGAGCACTTTGTTTAATTTTACGGGCAACTTGTTGAACTTTGTGATAATATTTTTTATTATTATAAATTGATTTTTTTTTTTTTTACTTTGTATTCAACGGTTGCCAGCCTGTTGAAGTTAGTGATAATTATAATTATTAGGATCTTGCCATCATTTAGGTTATTTGAAATGCAACTCATTGTTAGTTCTAATTTGGTACTTGGCTTGTAAATTCTGTACAATAATTTTTTTCATAATCTGTGTGAGAATATTCATAAGTCTAAATTTATATGACTGCCACTTTATATTTAACTGTACTTGAAATAAGTATTTTGAGTATGTTAACTTTTATCAAAAGTATTTTTCTGTTAATAACATAACAAGGCAAAAACAAATACCTTCTGGAATTTCTAGTTTCTTAAAAAGACCTTAGGATTATTTTTTGTAAGTCCTAGGGGTTTTCCAGCTTTCTGAGAAGGCAATTTTTTACAATCCTTTCAATCAGATACTGTAGTGTTATTTTTATCTATGATGATTTTATTTAACTTATGAAAGACCTTTTAGAATTATTGATTAATTGAGATTGTCTTTAATTCTTGCATTCAGTGTGGTTCCTCTTAAGCTTAATCAAATAATTTGGCAGTAGCATTAATAAAACAAAGAATCCGTTGTCTGATTGGAAGTGTTAATAGAAATGTTAAGGATTTTCCAGTGTTACATTAATGGGCTGTGAATTTTCCCGCATTTCACCTGCAGTTATTGGAAAGAGCTCCGTCATAGAAAGAAAAAGCAAACTACTGTAGTGCACAGTCAAAATAAATATTTTGCTGATAATCGTACTTATAAATTACAGTATGAAATTTCAATTTACTATCACTTTCCCTCCTTGACAGTCCTCAGGTTTCTATTGACCTGTGACCAAAGTTGGTTTCATTTCAGTTGACGGTACATTGAATCCCTCAACACCAACTTTCTTGATACTAAGTGGAAAAATATGCAACTACTATGTCTCTGTCATATTTATGCTAAGTTTTCACAATTGACTACATATTTCAGTTAAAACTTCGTAATAGCGGAGTTATTAAGATGGAGACATGGCAATTTACCGTCAGCTGGAAAGAGACAGCCTATAGTAATATTTGTTTCACATTATAGAAGTGTAAATATCCCTGTCTCTAGATTACACATCAATTATCACCAAGGTTTTCAGCAAGCTATGGATTATGACTGAACTTTTAACATTAATCAGAGCATCACTGGTATACACCGCTACAAATTGTTTACATTATATTTTAATCCTCCTTTTTACTTTATTTAAGCATCAGATAGGGACTGGAGCGACAGAGTTCAAATTCCGACTAAGAATATTAAAAGTGTCGGTAGGAGGGTTCGGTGCGACGTTGTTCATATTCAGAATGTTTTTTTTTTTTTTTTTTTTTTGTTTCCCTTGTATTGGTGATATGGATACGAATAACAGCTTCAAACCCCGAACTTAAAATTTACAAATGAGTGTTGTTAGAGGGAGTCAGTGCAACGTTGTTCGTAGGGTAGACTTTCCTATTTGTATGCAGAAATCCAATTAGTATGCTTCACTGATAAAAGCAAATCGCCCATAACAGTTTGGTAGATTTTTTCAAGAACTTTAATTTTTTTATATAATTTAATTTAAAAGTAGAGTTGATTGATAGATCTAGTGTCGGAATGTACCTTAACTCCATTATATATCGATACTAAATCTATTAGTGTAACTTATCATTTTTTGTGGGTAGTAGTTTCTTCCACCCTTCAGTACAAGTCCCAACACTCAAGGGAACATTGTTACTGATAAAGTATGGTTGTGTGTGTGTGTGTTGGACCACAGCATACAAATTCGCTAGTCTACCATATCTAGAATGTCTCGTTCAATATTTTTTTCGTCCTTGTACTGGTGAAAAGGTGTTGAGCATTTTTGTTGTTTCTTAGCAGTACCCAACATGTTCACATTTGTAAATATATTTAATCTTTGTAAATATGAACACTGTGTTTTATATTCCTGAACCTGGGGTGTGTGTGTGTGGTTGAAATTGTACATGTGTAGGTTTTTATTATAATTTAAAACTTGCAAAATAAACAAACCAGAATTAGGACGACACAATATAAAGACAAAAGAAAGTGTGTGTGTGATTGTGAGGAATTGTGAGTGTGCATGCTGGAGAGTAAATGGGTGTACTAGAGTGTATGTACTGTATCTTAAAGTTTTTGCATGTACTGTACCGGTATATGCTTGATATTACTACAAAAATAACAAAATATAAAGCCATTAAAATATCCAGCTTAAATGTGGATTTGTATCCGTGTCTTGGTAGCTACCATGGTATGAGAGGTCATATGATTTTTGTTATGTTAAACAAAAGAAAGTATTGTGAATATTTCTAACGAGGAGAAACTAGGAGCTCAATATATATACACAACCAAATAGAAGGAGAGTTATAGGCTACAATCGGTACAAAATGTTGTCTTGAACCAATTGTATAACTCGCCTTGTATTTTGTTGTGTATATACAGTATATACAGGGTTGTGTAATGTCACCATGGCTGTTTAATATGTTTATGGATGGTGTGGTGAGGGAGGTGAAAAGGAGAACTATGGGAAGAGGATTGGGTTTAGTAGGAAAGAATGGTAGAGATTGGGAGTTGAATCAGTTGCTGTTCGCTGATGACACAGCATTGGTGGCGGATTCTGATGAGAAACTGCAGCAGGTAGTCAAAGAGTTTGGTGTGGTTTGTGGAAGGAGGAAACTGAAGGTGAACGTCAATAAAAGTAAAGTAATGGTGTGTAATAGGGGAGAGCATAGGGTGAATCTAGATGTGAGGCTGGATGGGGAAATATTGGAACAAGTAGAGTGTTTTAAATATCTAGGAGGAACAATAAGCAGGAGTGGAGGTATGGAAGTGGAGGTAAAACAGAGAGTGTGTGAAGGAAGGAAGGTTTTCGGAGCAATGGGAAGTATGTGGAAGACGAGAAATCTCGGAGTGAAAGTAAAAAGTGCACTGTATCAAGGAATTGTTGTGCCAACAGTGATGTATGGGGCTGAGACATGGGCTCTGAAGAAAAAGGAGAAAAGAGGGCTGGATGTGATGGAGATGAGCTGCTTGAGGAGTATGTGTGGAGTTACTCGTAGAGACAGATTGAGGAATGAAGAGATACGTAGGAGAGTGGGGCAGCAGGAACATTTGTCAGCCAGAGTGGACAGAAGGGTGCTGAGCTGGTATGGTCATGTTGAACGAATGGGAGATGAAAGGCTTACAAAGAGAATATGTGAGTCAGATACAAGGGGAGATAGAAGGGCAGGAAGACCCCCATTGAGATGGAGAGACTGTGTAAGAAAGGCTTTGGATGATAGAGGAATGACTATAGATCAGGCAGGGGAAGTGGTGGTGGACAAGAGTGAATGGAGAATGCTTGTGAATAGTTGAGTGAACACGTGGTCATTTGGAGTAAGGGGTCGGGCGCAAGTTGGACTAGATAATAGTCCATCAGGCGCCTGGCCCGGGGAGACGATTAATATGAAGGGTGTGCCTGGAAGTGTGGTGGGAGGGCTTGTGGCTTTGGCTCCGCTGCATGTCTGCCTGCCGAGATCGGAACCTCTCCGGGTGGTCAGGGGCCGGGGGAGTGCTGGAGCGACCTTGGTAACCCTGGTCTCTGGGTCTTCTCCTGGGTGACCTGGATGTGTGAGAGTTTGTGTTTTTTATCTGTTTATTTTTTGTTTTATGATGTTTTTGTGTTTTCCCTGTTCTTGCTCTGTCTTGAGTCGGCTACCCCCAAAATGGGGATTGGGCCTGAGCATATAGATAGATAGATAGATATACAGTACTGTATATTAAGCGAGTTTCTCCATGTTAGAAGAATCCACAATACTTGTTTCTGTCTAGCATAACACTGGAAAAGTTTTACTAAACTGGATTAATGACACTGACCAAACATTTCCTTCAGTCGCATTGGTGTTTCACTACCTTAACTTCTTGTTTGAATCCCGACCTAACACTTAGGAACCACCTGTCTGCCTTAAGGGAGCCTTTTGAGACCTTGACGGGGTTGGCCTTACCTGAGAGAAAGCTAGATTTTTTCATGAAGGCCTGTTTTAGGCTCTGGCCACCCCCGCGCCAGATACCTCCTCAACGGTCTCTGGCGGAGGCTCCTTTCTACACCCACATACACTACCAACCCAACACCTGAGCCCCTACTAGAGAAAACTTAGTTTCTTCTGGCGTTAGCTACGGGAGAGAGGGTCTCTGAGTTGGCTGCCATGTCTAGGGCCCAGAATTGCTTGAGTTTTTCTCTCACCCTCGGGGCTGTCACTATGGCTCCGTCTGCTCATTTTGTGGCTACGAATGAACGTGAGGCGTAAGTTTTTCAGCCGTTCACTGTACCGGCTTTAAAACTAGGACGTGTTCATCATTCGCTATGCCCGGTGAAAGCCCTGCATACGTATGTGCACTCCGCCAGGCCGACGTCGGGAGTGGCGCTGTGGTTGGCACCAAAGACGGGCAAGAGACTGCAAGCGTGCGGTGGGGATACGCCTGTGTCGGGTTATTCATGCCAGTCATCCTTGCACTCGGGGGTCAACTCACGACAACAGTCAAGATGGCACAACGTTCTCGCATTCCCATGCAAAGTTACAACCCAGAACTCTATGACATCACCATGTATGGTCAATGTAGTACTGTACAGTACTTGATTTGGTCTATCACGAAGACGATGAGAAAATCACAGTAGTGCTACTTGAGTATATGTGGAGTGACTCGTAGAGACAGATTGAGGAATGAAGAGGTAAGTAGGAGAGTGGGACAGCAGGAAGCTTTGTCAGTCGGAGTGAACAGAAGGGTGCTGTGCTGGTATGAACATGTTGAGTGAATGGGAGATGAAAGGCTTACTAAGAGAGTATAGGAGTCAGATAAAATGGGAGGTAGAGGGGTAGGAAGACCTTCGTTGAGATGGAGAGATTGTGTACTACAAGCGTTGGAAGATAGAAAGATGACTGAAGAACAGTCAAGAGAAGTGGTAATAAATACTAATGAATGGAGAATGCTTGTGAATAGATGAGTGATAACTCGGTCGTTGGGAGGCGAGAGGGGGTCGGGTGCCAGTTGAACTAGATAATAGTCCGTCTGGCACCTGGCCCGGGGAGCCGGTATATATAAAGGGTCATGCCTGGATGTGAGGTGGGCGGGCATTGTGGTGTGCTCCGCTGAGGGTCTGCCTGCTGAGAACTCTCTGGGAGGTCTGGGGCCAGGGGAGTGCTGGAGGCCCTTAGTGATCCTTGGTCTCTGGGGCGGTCTAGATGTGTGTGAATATATATTTTGTTTTTTATGTTGTGTTATGTTCTCCCTGTTCGGGCTATGGCCGAGTATATATATATATATATATATATAATTGGCTCTAAAATCTATCTATCTATCTATTGCCTGACGCCGTGATCCCCGAAGGGGTGGCCACGAACGAACCGCCCCCATGCACCTCTGTCCCCAGTCAGTCGACGCCCCTCCCCCCAACCAGCACCGCCTTCATTCATGTAGTTCCTCACTCCATCCTTCCACCTCAT
This sequence comes from Lithodes maja, assembly GCA_037953745.1. NCBI lineage: Eukaryota > Metazoa > Arthropoda > Malacostraca > Decapoda > Lithodidae > Lithodes > Lithodes maja. The sequence continues at coordinate 2,283 of JBAKBP010037470.1, read as the reverse complement.
ATTCGGTCTACCTCTCCCCCTCTGTCCCTCCACCTCGCTCTCGTACACCCTCTTAGTCATTCTCTCGCTTTCCATACGTTCCATATGGCCGAACCATCTCAAGTTGTTCCTTTTCACACTTTCCAGCACATCTACCTCCACACCACACCTCCTTCTTACTTCCTCATTAGTCTGTCTATCCCTCCATGTAATTCTGCACGCACTCCTTAAGTAATTCATTTCCACTGCTCTCACTCTTGGTCTGAGTCTCTCAACCAACGTCCATGCTTCGCTTCCGTAAGTCAGTGTCGGGATTACCACACTGTCATGCAAGGACTTCTTCACTTCCATACTGACCACCCTATTTCTTGTTACTGCTTTTAGCGTTCCTACAACCCTCTTCCCCTGTTGTACCCTCTCCCGCACCTCTTCATCCATAGTCCCATCTTTACTCAACACACTGCCCAGATACTTAAAAGAGTTGACGATCTCCATAGCCTGACCGTTCAGCTTCACCTCACACTCTGTGACTTCACCCCTTTCGAAGACCATAACCTTGCTCTTCCCCGTATTTACCTTCAAATTCCGTTTTTCACGCACTGTTCCAAACTCATTTACCAGACCCTGCAACTCCCATTCATTATCACTCATCAGAACTGTATCATCCGCAAACAGCAGTATAGGTAGCTTCCACTCAATTCCCTCCCTTTTCAGCGATACACCAACATCCACTGCTCTTGATAGTATTTCTTTCATAACTCCATCCATATATACAGTAAACAACCACGGGGACATCACACACCCCTGTTTCAAACCAACATTCAGGTCAAAGAACTCGCTCTGCTCACTCTCCACACGTACTGCCGCCTTTGCACCCTCATACATGCTCTTCACTGCTTTCAGCAACTTGCCCTCTACTCCGTATATTCTAAGTACTTTCCACAAACCTTCTCTATCCACTCTGTCATAGGCCTTCTCCAAGTCCATAAAGGCAACATACACCTTTTGTTTCTTCTCCAGATACTTCTCCACAACACAATTCAGGGTAAAAATCTGATCTACACATCCTCTTCCCTTCCTAAAGCCTCCCTGCTCGTCGCCTATCCATTTCTCCGTTCTCACTCTCACTCTCTCAATCACTACCCTACTGTATACCTTCCCTACTACGCTTAGAAGACATATTCCTCGGTGGTTACCACACACTCCTCTTTCCCCTTTGCCCTTATATAGGGGGACTATTATGCCAGTCTTCCAGTCATCGGGTGCACTCCCCTTCTCCCATGCTAGTTTGCACATTTTCCATACCCATTCTATCACTATCTCACCACCATACCTCAACATTTCCCCACACACTCCATCTGTTCCTGGTGCTTTCCCCAACTTCACTCTTTTCATGGCTTCCCACACTTCTGACCTCCTGATCCCCACCTCCTCCTCCACTACTTCTCTTCTTCTCCCTCCCATACCATATCCAGCTATGTTTGCTGGCTCTTCATTCCTTTCATTTAGCAACTCACTGAAGTACTCCCTCCATCTTTCGACTCTCTCTTGCTTCTCGGCTAGCATTCTCCCATTCTTATCTTTCACACCCTTACTGTTTCCCTTGCTACCTTCCCTAACTTTCTTGACTTCTTTCCAGAACAGTTTCTTACTCTCCCTCCATTTTACACTCAGATTCCTTCCAAATTCCTCATCTACTCTTCTCTTACTTTCCTTCACTACTCTCTTCACCACCCTCTTACTCTCCACGTACCTCGCTCGTTTCTGTCTCTCGGAATCTTCATTCCCTCTACTACCCAACCACTCTCTATATACTTTCTTCTTTTCTTCCACAGCTATTCTTACCTCTTCTGTCCACCATGCTGTACCTTTCACTCCCCTCCCTCTTCTCCTCACTCCACACACCTCCTCACATGCTGCACAGATCTCATCCTTAAACACCTTGCTCATCTCCTCCACTTCCTCCATAACTTCCAGGTCGAACCCACCTAGTCGTCTTTCCACTGCTCTCCTGTACTCCTCCCTGACTTCCTCCTCCTGCAACCTCTCCACCCTCCTCACCATTCCACCCTCCTCTCGCCTCCCTCCCGCTCTCCTCACCCACTTCTTTTGTATCCTAACCTTAGCTACCACTACATAATGATCAGACAGACCCCCTCCAATACCCCTATACACCCTAGCATCCATCACAGATTTCTTCATTCGTTCATCCACACATACATAATCAATCAATGACTTTCGTTCCACCACTGTCTTATCCTTCATCGTCAACATCCGTTTCCACGTGTACCTGTGGATCATTCT